>NW_019060046.1:137382-171327 GCF_000696155.1 Zootermopsis nevadensis
CTTTCTGATGCAGCACAAATCCCAGACCGTGTCTGCGTCACGTTCTAACAAATAGAATTGAATTATGGGATATTTCCGACGTCAAACGATGTGGTTTTTCCCCCATCCCTTGCAGGCGTTTCTCTTCAGAAGCGCCCCTACGTCTGGCTCTCGTCCCCGGAAATTAGGTTAGTGTCTGAGACTTCCTCTCACCTATAACCCGCCACCTTCACTCTCCCTCGTGAGCGGACTGCGACAGACTGGCCCCAAAAAAATGCGTTCTACATAGCTACTCCACTCCGAACCGCATTCTAATTAGGGGTTGAGAAATGTTAGACGGGAGTCCCTCCTGGTCTAGTAAATACCGAGAAATATTCCTGTAGTAATTCAGTAGCCTGATTTTGGAAATGGGAAGCTTTTAAATCAGAATCTTCAGTAGTGACTACACCCAATAGTTCAACTGAAGGTTTTGCGCATTTTCGTGAGAAAAATATCGAGGTAATGCCTTAAAATAACACAAATCTTGGAACTAAAACTTCACATATTCTCAATCTATCAACAGACAGTAAAGTTTCATGAACAAATTTCAAATATTAATTTCGTAAAATATAATTTCGTCCATTTTAAATTTTTATCTATAGAATAGTATGACTGTCGTACTGTTAGATACTGAACTTAACAATAGAATGGTGTGGCTATTTACTTCGTAGCATCATTACGTTTATAAATTACTCCACATGAACTGCAACAAGTATCTACATATTTCTTATGTCTGTCTCCAAACCGGACAGACAACGGCCAGATGTTCCCTTCTATCTCCTCCTCGTCCCTCTTTACTCGGGAACATAAATCCTGTAGTTTAATCCGTCTTACTGTCAGCTCGAGGCAATACAATTCTGCTACAAGTCACGTCACACGTCAAACTCAGTTCAATGTTCGTATAAAAGAGACAGCTTTACAAAGCTACTGTGTTCAATACTCCTTAAGTGAACATAAACGGAAACATTCAACAAAGTTTATTCGAGAGAAATACCGAAGAAAACGGAATATATGAGAACGTGATAAAGCATATAAGTCGACCTACATTCAAAACAACACATTCAGGCACAAAATACTGTAAAACGGACAATTAAGTCAAAATTATTCTTGCATCTCGAAGTAAAAATTGTTAAATGCTAAGAATAATAAATAAAAAGTGCATTTTTATACTCCGCGGTTATCAAAAGAACACAACAGAGTAGTAACATAAAAGATCACGCAATCTGATGGAAGAAATACGATTCTCTGAAACTTTGGTCTAAGACCGCATAGCATCACAGCCCAAAACCGTAACCAACACATTCCTTTTTCTTCGCTCTTTTATTCACAAATTCCTCTTTCCTTCTTTCATTATTCGTTTCATCTTCATCTTCCCTTTCTTATTTCCAGTCTCAATGCATTTAAGATATCTGGTTCTCACAGCGGCAAGTACGAGGTGTCTTCTAGGCTGTTGCGCTGAGTAGTCTGGTAGAAGTTTACCGACGTTTCAGAGGTACTTGCTGCCTCCATAATCAGGGCTATCGCTCTGAAGCAAGCACATCTGAAATGTCGGGAAACTTTTACCAAACTACTCAGCGGCACAACAACCTGAAAATTCATTACCGTGTTCACAAGAGCCTGCCAATGTACTATTACCTTCGCTAGCTGAATTTAGTTCACGCATCCTTTTCTGTTCACTACCACCCCCTCCTTCAACGCCTAGGCACTTTAAGCGTTCTGTTGTGTTTACCTTTCCAAACTAATTTATAATATCTATATTATATTTAGGTTCATGTAATGTATACATGCTTCATAACTTATAACACTACCACACCAGCGCTATCGCTATCTTTCTGGGTAATTTTCAGGCAGCCCTTTGAGTGTTTTTAGACACGCTGTAAAATGGGGTGTCGGTTCGTCGCGATGCTTCTACGTACACAAGACAGAACAACACAGACAAGCTCTAGGACACATCCATGCCTCACACGGGAATCAAACCCACGATTCAAGTGCTGAATCGGCTGAGACAAACACCTTACACAGCGCTGTCACTGTAACAGGAGGACGCAAATTCAAAACCACTTTCTATTTATTATCCACGGTGACAGAAGATACATTTTTGAATGAAGATTTCTGTCTTCTGGTTTGTTGCGCTGTGTAGTCTGGTAGATATTTGCCAACGTTTCAGAGGTCATACTGCCTCCGTCTTCAGGGCGATTCTTAGTACGAAGATTTCTATCTTCTAGGTTGTTGCGCTGTGTAGTCTGGTCGATGTTAACCAACGTTTCAGAGGTCATACTGCCTCCGTCATCAGGGCGATGAGTATGAAGATTTCTGTCTTCTGGGTTGTTGAGCTGTGTAGTCTGGTCGATGTTAACCAACGTTTCAGAGGTCATACTGCCTCCGTCATCAGGGCGATGAGTATGTCTAACGCTTATCTCAATTAGTGACGTCTGGTTAACTTATTATTGAAAACACATTAAACATTAGAAGGTCAAACAAACTGTTTGTAGACACCCAGTGATGATGCAGACAGTAAACTAACGCGTCAATATTAACCAACTGTCGTCAAAACGTCATGAAAGCCGAACAAGTATCTCGCTTGTTTATAGAGCTATCAGGGCAAAGTAATTACAAGAAATCGTCCGATGTCGGTCACCAACCGCACTTGTTCAGACAGAATGTATACTGAATCTAACGCTTATCTCAATCAGTGACGTCTGGTTAACGTATTATTGAAAACACATTAAACGTTAGAAGGTCAAACAATAAACTGTTTGTAGACACCCAGTGATGATGCAGACAGTAAACTAACGCGTCAATATTAACCAACTGTCATCAAAACGTCATGAAAGCCGAACAAGTATCTCGCTTGTTTATAGAGCTATCAGGGCAAAGTAATTACAAGAAATCGTCCGATGTCGGTCACCAACCGCACTTGTTCAGACAGAATGTATACTGACTGCCTGAAGACAAACTTTCTAGCCAGTTATTAGTTGTCCAGCCCATTTTACGTGGCAGCAAATTATTTCGCTCTGTACAATAATACAATCCGGACCCTACTGTGCGGACAGACTGACAAACGGGTCTTCTGCTCTAAACGTAGTGTCCACATTGCCAGCCGAGGCCCAGATTATGTTTACCGAGTTGGAAGATGGTGGGCTGTGTCATAGTGTATATTGGAAGATTTCCTACGGGCCTTATGACCACAGAGCGTCCAATTTCATTTCGTTTTGTTCAGTCTCCGAATGTCTCCTGGGCTTAGAAAATATGCTTCAATAGAAATAGGAAACTCCCAATAAGACAAGTCATGGTTTCATGGATTGCATTTAAGACAATATCACTAGGCCCACGATAAATGCACAACAAATCCTTACGTAATGTAGAAAAAGAAAATAAATAAATAATTCGTTTCTGCATTGTACAATAATATATTTATCCACGGTATTTATTGTGACTTACGTAGACTGGGACAAGGTTTTCTCGTTCTTAAGGTTTCATGTCTCGCTCATGAAACCTACGTACAGGGTTTACTTTTTATGTTTTGCTGTGCGTGCTCAGGCGGAAGTGTAGGACGATCTGCTGTCAAGCCGGCCGACTCAAAATGCATATATTCGCTTCAAGGCTGCACGGTCTAGAAAACGCGCTGTATAACCGCAGTTGATGTGTGGTACAGGTATGAACACTGTCTTCAGTTGGTATTGTATTTCTGAACACTAAAGTGGCTGAACCCGTGAATAAAGGAGTCAACGTTACGGTAGATGTTACAAACCGCATGAGTTTGGCTGCAGATAAACACATTTACCTAGATCATGAGCATATTGAAATAATAATTCAAGTCAAGATGGCACTTACGGTAAGGCTGTTTACTCACTAAGACCTTCATGTCAAACTGGTCAGAATTAACGAAGTACGAAATCAAACATTATTTTGTCCAACATTCTCTGAAACTTTTGTCTACAAATGTGAAAACAGCAGTAAAAATACTTCCCTGTTAAGAATTGTCTACAAATGTGAAAAGAGCAGTAAAAATACTTCCCTGTTAAGAAGAAGTAAGATTAAAAAAAACAGGCCTGTACCATTACAAATGCCTTCGTCAGCGCACTCACCCAGACAGGTGTTGAACTTGAAATGAAGCTAATCAATATATCGGGCGGGCCAATATAACAGCATGGGACTGACGTCAATGTCCCATTGCAATCAAATTGTCTCCTTGCCCCAAGTTACTGTTTTTCTCTCAGACATGTCCAGAGTAGATTCGCCGTAAACTTGTACTTTCCTTGTTCGCGCTGCGACTTCAACTTCAAATTATTATCTATTTAAATGACTGAACAACAAACTCTGTAAGCAATCAACTAATTAACTGGCTGAGAGATCAATTCACTTAGTAAGTAAACTTACTGGTTCACTCAGTAACTGATTAATCGGCAGAGTAAATAAACAACAACCTCAAAGTATTTGTAATGGTCAACGAAGCTCGGGTATCTTGCGAAGAGGATAAACATTAATTCATGTTCCTTTTTCCCCCCAACAGGCTATATTTCCGCGAAAATACCGACGGAAGTGTCAGCCGGTAGAATGGCGTCGGGCTCTGATCATGGCGGCATCGATCCAGAGCGAGAGTAGGGAAGAATTTGACAGTGAGTAGGAGAGAACAACATATGAACAGGGTAGCAGTAGCTTTGTCAGTTTGTCTGGGAATGCATTTCAGCAGTTCTGTAGTTGGAGACCGGGACACATTACAAATTGACTGAAGGACAGGAATGGAATTCTCGAAGAAGCTTTTTGGTTGGCCGAGCCCAATAAAAGGTTGCCATATGTCCAAGACAGCTCCAGGTGACACAAAGCATGCAGAATTAATGTCTACCATCTTGAGGGGAAGTTGTGTGTTTAATGAGACCCTGTGTGGCTATTGGGGCTGTATTGTATTCAATCTATTTTCATTCCAAAACACAAACATCAGAGCCAAGATTTTAAACCGACATCTCAAGAAGGAAGATGGAAAGTAGGAGGAAACAAGAGAGGGTAGAACATGAGATGAAACCCGCGAGAAGAGGAGAGGTGAGGAGGGGCATCTGTGCAGTACCAATCCAGATTCTGAATTGTATCAAATCACAAAAAGGCGAATGCAAATGTTTCGACGCCACTGCCACCGGATTTCAGGCACAGAATGAAGTAAAAAAAGAGAAAAAAACTTCTTCCGCCTGAAAACGTCGATACGCTACTACGAAGGAGTAATATGATACGGGAAGACTCTTCAACAATCGTGTTGGGAAATAATTGCGACGCGTTTTCCGATGACATTTTCACAGGAAAACTCTCTTTTCAAAAGTGTTCAGCGTGAGAGAGATTCTGCACCAGCAGAGAATCTTCTGAAAGTTTTAACATTTCTATATATTCTCTACTCACGTAATTCTCGAAACATCATCTGCAATCAGAGATAAAGATGGCTGTCTTCTGGGATCTTACTCCGCGTGGTCTTGTAGAGGGTTACCGACGTTTCAGAGATGTTTCGTGCTGCCTCCATCGATAAGACGATCATCGCCCTGATGATGGAAAAAAAACAAGTAGTTCTAAAATGCCGGTAAATGTCTACCAGACCCAATATTTGCAGCCGTGAGAACCTGAGACCTCAATTACAAATCGTCTTATTAAAGAAGCTACGTCGATGTCGGATTTTACACCACCTCACCCCAGTGACAAAATATTTCTACTAGTTATTATTATTTCATTTTCCTCTCTCTTTTGCGAAGTCTAATTACCTGTCTAACAATACAGTGAGGAAAAGGACAAAGATTTTGAGTTCGATTACTGCAGCCTTTAGACGCGGGGCCGCGTTATAAAACCCAGGCATACTAACTTATAGCATGGAGATCTCATAACAAAATTGTCATTCATCACAAACGAGCAGTTGGCTAAGAACTGTGGAATGACTTCTAGATCATTAACTTTTAGGTTTCTACAGAAGAATTGGAAAAAATAGACAAATTTGGACTGATTTTAGAATTACATAAAGAATTGAGAAAAAAGATCGAAAAGAAATTATGGAACACAAAAAGGAAGATACAAACATCCAATACCTTAAAGAACAAATAAATATAGGCTAGATAAGAACGGAAATAAACAAAAATAAAGCACAGCAGAGGAACAACTAGAACAAAAATAGGTAGAAAAGATAGAAATAAATAAAAAATATAAGAAGAAGAAAAAAGTGAAAGAAACATCAAGGCCTCTTGTTACTCAGAAGAATAAAAAATCTTTGACCTTGGCAGGACGGAGCCATGCGGAAATTCGACGGCAGCAAATCTGTGGTCAGAAACCGATGCATTCCAGTTGAGAAAAAATTCAGCCATTGACCGGTCGAGTTCGATGTAAAAGTAAATTCAAATCAGTTTTCTTACTATATTATTTTATATTTGTTTTTGATATGAACTGAACACTTTACAAATGATCAGCAGTCGAAAGAAATGGCATTAGACATTAAAATTGGGGATTTTAATTTCGATGATTCTGTAAAGAGATGGATCTTTTGAAAATACGGTGGGAGGATGTGGACTGGATTCGTGTATCTCAGGTTAAGGGTCAGTGATCACGGTATTGGGCCGTCTGGTTTGGGTATTTCTTGACTTGCTGAGCGTAGTGCCCGGACTACAAAGGCTCTATTCTACCTATACCTTCAGGTGGGAAATACTTCCTTTAACATTATAGGCCTACTGACCTGCTGTCACCCGATATTGTCGAGGGACACACTTCTGCTAGGGCCTGCATTATTGCGTGAGGCAACGGACATACAGCGTGCTGATGCAAGAACAGATACTAGTCGGGCGTTAAGACCGGGCACTGACTGTTAGAGCTGAAGTGATCAAAGCCCTGTGCAGACTATGTGACTGATCTGTTTGACGGTAGGTTTCACTGTCGGAGGAGTGAGGTAGGGGCTGTATGTTATAAATGTTTCCCATAACCAAGCCACAGTCTCACTGAATACGATCGTCGTAATCCAACACCGATCATCCTTAACCGGATACTCAGGTCTGTCAAATACCAAAAATTCTTACTATCCATTCGTCGGTATAAGTCAACATTTTGGAGAAACATACTGTCTCCACCTTCAGCCCCGAAGATGTCAACACGGCTTCAAAACCCAGACGAACAGCATCATCCTCACCGCCTGACGTTCTCCAATGATCTATTTACTTATTTATTGATGGTTTATTTAAGAACGCTGTCAGTGCTTCATAACATCCTCCATAAAATTGTGACAAATGAAGAATAACGAATTAGAAAGTGTGTGGAAGTGGTCGTGCCCTATGTTAAAGCAGACTAACTATCCCACCACGAAACTGTCAGGACAGAGGGTCTCCGGTTTAATATTTTAACTCGGGATCTTTCGAACACCTACCGAAAGTGCCAACCACTTCTGCTTTCGGTCCACTTATGCGTGCATTCTTGTACAGTTTATGAAAAAACTTGGCTCTATTACATTTAATGGACAATGTCCAACACAATTTTGATTTTTGCTTGCCATATATCTTCTGAAGATGGGTATACATTATTCTGCACATTTTTCTCTCAGTGTAAACCAGACGGAGCACGAAGCTCACCGCAGATTTCTATTAAGTGCTTAAGTCTAGAATACGTATAGCGTCACACACACAGCGGTATCCTTGGCTTCGCCTTTAATCTGTTTCTGTCAGGTTTCCTTGTCTGCTTACACATAAGCTGCTGTTTACCTTGGAGCTCGCTGCTTACAAGTAACACTCTGACAGGCGAGAGGCGCTGTACAGGCTTACATTGACATCAGAATATCGATTATGCACACATAAACCTTCAAATCTCTCTCTCTCACACATGTCGCATGCCTGCACTTCAAAATGCGAATGCATGTGACAGCTGTCGCGATCACAATGACATCTACGTGCAGTATTCCGAACCAATCCAAAACATTCACCAGTCGACAGTTATGACAACGCGTCAGAGAATCCCAGAAAATCTCTTGAGTTTTTTTTATTTGAGTTTTAGAATTCACATCCTGGGACGAGGATTTCTGTATTCAGACAATGCAGTGAAAATTTCGGTTTCGATTCTGAAGTATTTTAAACTTCTGTGCACATGGAGAATGCGAAAGCTCTACCCTAAATACACAGACCATTTCTGTCCTTAGAGAAGTCGTTTTGCTGGCCAGATCGGAAGTAGAGGTCGCAAAATCCTCCTTTTAGCTTCTTCCTTTCTGCTGTCCATCACTATGTCTGTTCGTATGTAACAAAATTTCGAGAACCCCTCAACGGAATTATACATCTGATATTCGAGAGTTCTAATAAAACTTTAACACATCTCAATTTTGGTTAAAACCTAAAAACGATAATATTCGGTTCGCGTGAAGATCACAAGCGATTCTGCGCGTATCTCAGTTATCCACATGTCAAGTCATGGTGGGGACGAAGGTAAAGTGCTTGCGAGGATTCGAACTCAGGCCGTCCAGCTTGCATCCCGTTTCCTTACTAACAGCTTATCGACTGCTGTCTATCAACGTAAATATTATACAATACTAATTTATTCGTTATTTGGCAAGTGGATGAAAATTCATGTTTCACACTAAGGAGACATCGTACACTCAGGAAGTCTGAGAACAAAGAGCTGAGAAATTTATATGTAGCCAAGAGTGAATAAGTGACGATAGAATTGATTTAACTGCATAACGAAGAGACTTGTAATTTGTGAAGTTTTCAGCAAGTATTATTAGCATTGTCCAATCAAGGAAATGAAGAGGGAGGAGCATGCAAAATTCAAAGGCTAATTCGTAAAATAGATAAGAAATTCTTATAAAGTTTTGGTCGGAAAACAGGAAGCTCAGACGGGAGAATAATACAAGTGCCCCGTAAGTCTGGGAGGAAAGGAAAATCCTGTTACTTGGCAAAGTACGGAGAAGTGTGAAGTGTGAAGAGGTACAAGTTGTTGTGAATCAGGTGCTCCAAGTTTCAAATGTCTGAATGTTTTACCGAGGACAAGTCGATACGGCGCTACACTCTTCACGTCATTAGTAAGAGTACTATGGCTCCAGACTTAAGGAATATTCTATACAAAAATACAAAGGATAGAGTCCAGTGATGAGCGCTTTTGAAAACGGTAATGAACCTTCGGGTTTTATAAAATCCTTGGTTTTTTATTTATTATTAGCTCGAGAAAGGTTCTGCAGCATTGATTAAGCACGTAATTAAGTATTTAACAGCTTACAGAAACACGGCATGTATTTAGGAGTTCTATGTGTATACTTGCATACAGTGCCCTTGCCGTATGCAAACATCCGTCATCCACAATCTACTGACTCATCCCTCATTCCCGGGCTCAATTCTCCGCACGCAGTCAGTGTTTCAGCGTTAAATCTGTTTGAATTGGTACTTGCGATGTCTGTTCTAATTGCCTTAACCAGATGACACTAGTGTGGCTGTAATTAGCGTCTGACAGTGAGGGATTGGCCCGATAATAACACACAGGTACTCTTGTTTGTCGCTTCTGGTAACTTGATTTAAAAAATTACCTTGCCAATACAAGGCATTATTATTTCAAAATAATACGTAATAAACTCCTACCCATAAGCGACATCAAACGTTCATTTAACGGAGTTTACAGTTACAGTGAGGATCATACGAAACACAAAAATTTCGTTCACAGAATGAAGAGTTTTTGGTGTTGAGGCATAAACTTAATATTTTTCTATAAAGGTTAATATCTACAGTATCTCAGCCTTTCATTTATTATTCAGATAATCCTCCACAAAATGTTTCGTATCAGCTAAGAAGTGGTGAAACTTCGATTCAGCTATCTTATTTATTTGTTATTTGTTTGACGGAGCTGTTAGTAACTCAAATGACTGGAAGATCAGTGAATGACGATCTGGAAAGGACGTGGAAGGAAGAGATCGTGGCGTAATTACAAGTCTATCCTGGCATTTGCCTGGGAGGTCAATGAAAAATCACGAAATCCTCAGCCAGAATAGGCTGGACTATGATTTTAACCAGGGAACTCCCGAATACGAAAGAGGTGTGCTAACGACTCAGCCACAAAATTTGGAAATATTATCATCACCCTCATCACCATGCTAAATAATTCGCTGTCGTAGAACTGATATTCGATCGGAACAGCGCAGAATACCAAATCCATGCCTGATGAATAAAAATAAACATGAAAAATGCAAATTAGTAATTATAATGAATGCAGAAGCGACACACCCCAAAAACCGTTCCGAATGACCACTTCATTACTGTACAGGCATCCAACGTCAGTCTTCGAAATGCGTGTTTTTGTTTCTCTATTTTGTATTTTATAGAATCTTTTATTACATATTGCACCTGAAGTGTCAAATTCTGTAGAGACTTGCAGTTTAGTCAGTGTATGGATCCCTTAAATTTAGTTAGCGAACGCAGATTCCTAACACCCAAATTTTCGTAAAACTGTCTCTCACAAAGTGGAGGTTTCCTAAACGAAACGTAACTGCAAATATCGGCGAAGGATTCCTGTAATTAGTTTGTTCCGTTAAGTACTGCAGACACACACAAATGCGAAATATTGCCGGGCATCTTTATTTAAATACTTTCGATATAAAATATAGGATATTATTCGTATTTCCATTTCCGGTTTAACCATTTAAAGGCCACTGGTAACAAATGCACCATCTGCTTAAAGAATCAACAACTTTACACTTTCCTCATAGTGTATTTACGGATTCAGTAAGATTCTCGGAACAAATAGCTTTTATTTCCATAACCACCATTAGCAAATTAATCTTTGTAATGGTAAAGTGTGTTTTCTTTAGGCAAGGAATAAATGTTTACATAATATTCAAATGAACGTCGGGGTCCAAGGGCATAAAAATAAGAAATGCCGACATTTAGAAAACGGAGCATGTACCAACTTTAAGCTCGCCCTCCTGGTTGTAGTAGGAATACGGGTTTTGTTATTGGATCGATTTAGTGCAAAGAAGACAGGCGAATCAGCTCCTCCGCATCAAACTGTGCTACCATACGTCGCTATCACGAGATAAAACACCCCTCCTCCAGTCCCAACCTCACTAATGGCGACTAGTCTAAAAACCATAGACAGCCTAGTTATTTCTCCCCTTTGTTGCGCACGTGTTGAGTAGAGGAACTGAAAGGGTCAAGCATCGATCACCACCTCCGACCTCTGACTGCCCTGCTTTTATTAGGTTTATTTCTCGAAAGGGGCGAGACGTTTAACTTGGACCGTTGTCTTAACGTGGTCATCTCTCAGAGGATGTTATTACAGGAGAAGCTGTTGTTGATGCTGCAGGCACATGGGGTAACCAGAAGGAAGCTATAAGACAGCCAAACTTTCGTATGTAGGTGGCAGCACCAGCGGCACAACAACATCGACAAGAATAGCGCATTGCAAATTAAACCAGAAGAAAAACAGTTCGTTCCCAGCATTAATACCCTGAGTCCAGATCATGAAATAAAATCACAACGCTTTTGCCGACAATATGCGATGCTACGTGATGCACAGAACTATATTTGTCGCAAGATATCTCCGAGCTTCTACTACCATTATAAATACGCACGTTGGTGGCCGCGCAGCCGAGGAACGCGGAAGGAAACAAAGCAGAGTCTTGCCTCCTTCCCCTGCATTTTCCATCATCCCATTCTCGCTTATTGTGACGTCTAAATAATATTTAAGAATCTAGTCTGTACCGCAAAGAAAACACAATTACGAAGATAAATTGGTTAATGCTGTTTAGGGGAACAATCGCTGTTTATACTAAGAAACATATGAAACACAAAAATACACTCCATGGGCGAAACGCAGAGTTACTGGCTGTTACAGCAGGTAACACAAACAGTTGCCACTGGGTTTTCACATTTTAGAAAAATATGTCACACTTTATATTCAATACAGCAGCAGTTTGAATTGTTTCTATTTCTTCTCTTGAATCACATACGTTCATACAAACAAACATCCACATTTTATCTGCACTTCCACAACCACGCCTAAAAACAAAATATTGGAAAGATTTTCAGATCCCAATTCAGTTAAAAATGACATTTCTCCACCGATGTCCGTTGTCCCAGCTACTAACGGCGCACAATGAAACTCATGTCACAGCATCCAATTCCAAAACCATCACTATGTATCATTCATCCACTTATCCCAAAATTTCAATGCAAAATGCAAAGAGAATACACAGTCAAACACCGAACCTTGAGTGTAATCAACCATACTAAACAATTCCTATGAAATGCTCATGAACCTTTGATCGTTACAGGTTTCGTACACATGAGATATTTCTAGGTATTCACCACCAATCATTAAAACAAAACACTACTTTTATTTTGTGCATAATGTATGTCATAAGAGACTGGCTCACCCCTGTGGTATTAATGTACCCGTATCACACAATTACAATAATGAATGTATATTGCATTCACACAATGCGAAACGCCATTACACTGACAGAGAAAGATACGTCCGCAGGAATAAAAACAGAGTAGAAACGTATATGCGCACAGAAACATACTTTGTTGCAGCCATGCAATGACCTGTTTGTTAAAAACAAACATGTCTAAATTACAAATTTATTTGAGTGGCTAATGCTTCCTCCCCCAGCGTTGTCATATTGTTTCATAGTCACGCTGCCATGTACACGGTGATGCAAAAACTACTGTAACATGTGGGATGAATAACGCATTATACTAGTTCAATAGGCGACTAACAGTAAAGAGAAATTGCACTAAATTCAATAGTCCCGACTGGATTTGACAATTCCTGGCTCCATCCTCGTTTGGTGTATATTTGTCGCAAGATATCTCCGAGCTCCGTTGACCTTTACAAAGACACACGTCGATGGCCAACCAGGCGTCTTCCTTCCCCTTGGTCTTTCCCTTCCACTCTTAGGGCGGTATCGCACTAGGATGCCAACGGGAGGCCATGGCGCAGCTGCCAGCATCTCGGCCAAACTCAATGCATTAATTTAGTAGTCATATATCGCACCTGTCATCCGTCTGGCAGCGCTTCCAACTTGGCATCGCTGCCAACCAAGATGCCAAGTTCAAATGCTACTGGAATCGCTGCCACGGCCAAGGCCAAATCAACATCACATGACAGTCTGGCCAGTCCATTGACGTTCGTGCGTGAATGTGCTTGTGTGTATTTCTGTTTCTTCCAAACATGGATAATTTCGACACCGAAAGATTGATAATTGAAATTCAGTCCCGACCATCACTATAGGATTCATCTGCTATTGAATACGCAAACCGGGACTTGAAAAAAAAACTGGGTAGAACTTGTGGAAATATTTGGAGGAGATTTATTTACAGTAGAAAAGAAAGAATTAGCTAAGAAGTGTTTCTATGGCTTTATTTGTGGGGCCGCTTTCCAATATGGCAACTTGATTTTTAAGTTTTTTTGTTTAGCAATCTATATATCTATCTATATATCACAAATAATGTGAATTAAGAAGAAACCTGCTTTTATAATGTTTTATTAAATAAAGTTTGTTCATGTAATATTACATGTGATTTGCAAGAACTGAAATATTTCAAATTCAATAATGGTATGGACGTGCAAAGTGTGTGTATGAAGAATTTTTCTTACTTATTTCTTTGTTGCAGAATAGAAATTCACTCCAGGTATGTAGTTTTGATAAAGGTAAATCTCATTTTCTCAAAAGTGATAAAAGTGGACATTTCTCCTTGCTAATAGCCCTTCATTTCGTGATCTCATAATGTTGATCCATCTGTTCGCTCGACTGGCGTCGAAAGCTGGCAGCTGGACGCCATGGCATCGCTGTTGGTGTCGCTGCCATGGCATCCTAGTGCGATACCGCCCTTACTGTGATACAGCTCAGGCTTGTAGATACTGTGCCCAGTGAAAAGCAGGTATGTATGTGGGCTTCGATGGGCAGAAATGCAAGTCGGTTTTCTGCACTCCATTCCCCGAGCTGGACTTTTCCGAATGTGGACGAAATATAAAAATAATATGCCTTTTATTAGTTTATCATTCGCAAAGCGAAGTGTTGGGACAGTGAAAGACGCCACGTGGGCATACTGTACAGTGTGACTAGTTTAATAAACCACTCCCCACGGGTGATAAATGGCCTTTAGGGTCCGTGTCACCTCTACTTATTACTGGGCCGACGTAACTCTCCCCACACTCCCCTCATCACACAGCTGTAAATAGCTTATCAGGGTGGACAGTCTGCATGTATGTAGCAGGAGAATTGACTGTGGGTGGATTAAGTGAGAAAGACAATCCGACACATGAGTGCGTGTCTCACTTAATTCTCAGTAGCCAGCATCATCCCTCTTGAACTTAAAAATATTTCTCAAGTCTCATATTGTCCTTTTTATCGCTCAGAGATCGACACAGTTTAAAATTACTTTCCCTGTGATTTTATTACAAATGACACGTGTTTGCTGAAATGCCTACAAATAATTCCATTTATTTCATAGTAACTTTGTACTCTTGTATCATTGCTCCTTCAATGGTGCGAGAAAGATATAATTACAAGTTTCTTCATAGTAACTTTGTGGTGCGAGAAAGATATAATTACAAGTTCAATTGTAATACTTGACCGCTAAATTTCGTTCTCGACAGTTTTACTCTTTGAACGCCACTGTCGAAAATTCCGATATACTTGATGTTGGTCTTTTGGGTTGCACGCTCCCAGACGCCCAACGTCGACATCTTCACCACCGCGAGAACCTCAAATATTATCCCCACGTGAATATATATACACAGAACTCTTTCTTATATCTTTATCAGACTTCTAACAATACTGTACATGTTAACAACGAACTTTGGAGAAGCACCATCTCTCGCGCTTTCCTGCTTTCGTCTGCTCTTTTTCAATGATTAGGAAGGAAAGGCGATATCGGTGTAGCCTAGTACTAACGGGTGGAAATAAAACAAATAAAAATTTCGAATATTCAGAAGCGTTGAAGCTTAGTAGCCCATAATCTGAAAGCCACTCGACTATGCGCGTAAATCAATAACACCTATGCAATATGAATTCATGCAAAGATAATATATTATATATAGGTTAGACACACGCAGATATCGAAAATGGGTAAGGATTTATAACGGGTGTCGATCTTTCAGCCAACGCCACGGATTTAGAGGAAAATATATTATACTGTTTTGTTATTCAGCTAGTAAAATCTAGTAAATTGATTTACATTTTTGAATATTTTAGCCAGCACATAACGTAAAACCTGCATTTTTAAACTCCCTTGGCTGTTTTGATTCCCGTCTCGCATTGGATATTAGTTGTGCATTATTTTGAATCTCGTATAGTTAAGCTAAATGTTCTGAAAGTGAAATTTTGGAACTTCAAGGTTCTAAATAAGTATCTGGCAGTTTACATTACGATATTCTTTAAAGATGGTTGTCTTCTGGTTTGTTGCGGTGTGTAGTTTGTAAAAGTTTACCGTCGTTTCACAGGTACAACACGGTCCAACGACCCAGAAGGCACTCGTCTTCAAGTATTCTCCTTGGTGTAAAAATAAAAAATTAGAAAAAAGCTTTCTAAACTGTAATAGCTGACTTTCATAATCACAACTTTCATTGTCATCACGGGTATTGACATCTGTCCGGAAAAAACTTAAATGAATCTGTTTATTGTCAGTTTTGTTGCAATATTGTCTTTTTAAATTTCTAAATAAATTCATTATTGCGATCATTAATTAATTAACACAATTTTCAAATAACAATGGTCAGCAAAAATACTCTTTTCAACGACGTAAGCCATTTCTATTAACTCAGCTATCAACTTATTAAGTCCAATTCCTTTTTACTTTGCACTTTAATAAACTGCCACTTTATTTACAGGTTATGTCTACCAATAACGATGTTAGGATCTTTTAAAACATTCTTACGACAATGCAAATCAATTAATAATCTATTGAGATGAGTTCTCCATACAGAATACCGTGCCTGTCTAACACCGGTTTCTGCCGCCCACAGCTCTAATATAACTACGCTTTCATTCTCTTGATATACAAACGTAATTACTCTAAAAGCTCGTCCTCCTCTTCTGTATTCCCACTTAAATCTTAATAATTTTATTCTTCAATTATATCTGACGTTGCACAAATATTTTAATTTCACCTTAATTGTACAGTATTAGCAAAATTTGTTCTTCTCTTAAAGCTACGTCTTCATTAAAAGAAAGTCTATTTCTGTTCAGGAATAGGTCATTCTACTTGTTCGTCTCCAGACATTTCAATAATACAACTTTTTTCTCAGTACATACAAGGCAGTTACCACAATGTAAAATTAAAATATAATTATATATTATAACTATAAATATACCGCATAAATGCCACTGAATATAGATTTCGTCTTATATCCACCACTCTTCACATAACAAAAGTGCCACTAATCCAGATCGCCAGTGTCGAACAGTTGTTAAATCCCATAGCTCTAATGATTTTATCTCTATCACAACAAAATTATATTCCTGAGTGCTAACGCGCGTTCTGTCATGAAATTACCCGCCCGCCCCTCCCACCAAAAGGTCGGCTGCAGAACGAAGTGAATACACAACAGCCAGATACTGGCTTCGAGCATGTTCTGAGAAAACAACCTTAAGTTCTGAGGCCATAAAATAAAATTGGGCTGCTATTTGGGGCAGCGACAGAGCCATCGCAATCCGTCGTGACGTGTTTTCATGATGACTTCGCCGGGCAGGACACACTCTATGACAGAGTGGTACTTGTGATGCGTCGTCTTTCAGATTCCATAATGGTTATTATTTAAACTTCGTCGACTCTCATCACACAAATGTCGTGATGTCCACAGCAGTATAAACACTTAACGCCGACGGAACTGACCAAAATATCACATTAGTAAAATTACGTCAAATTTTAGATGGTCTCTGCTACTTTATACTTGCCTACGAGTGAAATGTCAAAAGCGTTAACAACAAAACTCAGTTTCTTAAAAGTAATAATGTGTAAATATTGATCATCTAAAGAAATAAACATTTAGAATTGTGGGGCTAATAATATTGTTTAAAGAGTTTGGTGTTTACTTTAAATTACTTGAGAAGAAAAATTTTAACCGTGCATGAGTACTGAGAAGATTATGAATTAAGAATTCGAAAGGATCCGGATACCCATACTTCTGGCCACCTTTAGAGATCTATGCTTGCATGAGAGAATAAACTTAAATTGCATATTAAACAAATAGTGTATGAGGATGGGGACTGGATTAATCTGGCTCAGGGTAGGGTCACGTGGCGGATTCTTCTGGACACACAGATTAACCTTCTGGTTCCATACGCGGGGAACTATTTGATCATTTGATTAGTTTCTCAACAAGAACTTTTTTCCATGAAGAGAAAAACATGAAACCACGTCGAAGCCACAGGATGAGCAGGCAGGTCCCGACGGATCACTGCAGTGTTCCATTTACTTCAGGATGTGACCAGCCTCCAAAGAATTAAAATTACAGAACTTACTTCGGACCAAAGCTGTCAGGTCAGCAGGAGGAAGCTGAACTACATGTTGGTCTTCTGGACTGCTTTGTCCAGCAGTTTATAAACCCCGTCATGCGCTGTCTTGTCCTCACGTCCTATACTAATGGCACAGTGACACATGATATAACTCAGCAACTACGTTAAAATGTCCGTCAGGATTCACACCAGACATCAAAGCCTCAAACTGCTGAAAGTTGAACTCTGGATATAATTGAAACATCTAGGATCCTGTACGCAAAGACGCAGATGAATTATATTTATTTTCCTTCCTCTGGTTCTTTAGGAATGTCCACTTGGAAGACCAATCAGCTTACCGAATGTCGCGGTTGAGTAGTTAGCACTCTTATTTTGAGAGTCCATACACAGATTGACACCGGGCGAAAATTGACTTAACCCATTCTCTTTTAACAACCACAAAGGATATCGTAGCGAGTATAAAATTAAATATGGCTGTCTTCTGGGTCGTTGCGCCACGTTGGATGTTCGCTGAGCTACATACTGAGAAACAACACACCAAACAAGAATTACTTTTATTCCTAAGCCAGAGCGGGGGACATGGCGGAGAGACAAGTGATTACAAAATTAACGAGGATTACCCATATTAAAATGCATCTTAGGAAAACAGTTGCGACAGTGCCAATTGGCTTAATCTTACTTAGGATAGGGAACGGTATCGGACTCTTGTGGAGGATTTCATAATTAGCTGAATCATTTCTCAAAAACTGTGCTCGATGAACGTGTTGCTTGGGCTTTCGGAGATGAGCGGCGTCGAATGTTTAAAATTATTCAACGTTTCGGCAAACACTGCAGTTGCCATCTTCAAGGCAATTGTTGGGAGTATTTAGCAGTCATTAATCCTACATGCAACTGCAACATACAGGACCGAAACGTTTCACTATCACCGCATGAAGTTATTCTAACATTTTAGCATAGATCTAGAATCATTTGGAAGAGTAATACAAATATAACTAAATATGAAACTGCATATTAACAATCAATCATCATAAAGACTGAACATAAAACACAAAGAATCATTACTCATAGTTCTCTGTTTAGAATGTTACAGAGTGATCGTCATATATCAGTGTCATGTGGCGTCTCTTCTAACGAAGCGTTGTTGTTCACCCGGACTGAACACGAGGCAGTGGCGAATACTGTCTCGTGGCTCACATCAAGCGGACCTGGGTTGAGTACAGATAGCGCAATTCGCCTCAAGACT
The DNA here is from genome assembly GCF_000696155.1 of Zootermopsis nevadensis. The sequence goes on from NW_019060046.1 coordinate 156,087, forward strand.
ATAATATCTCTCATTCGGTAACAAATACTAGTAACCACAGAAATGGATTCAGCGTTGATAGATAAAACAATAACAAAAAACGGGTGGTGCCATGCGTACAGGATCGGTCTCTTAACAAAGCAGACACTAGTTCGAGACCTCTTTCTCTACAGTTGTTTTCTTATATTGGTAAGACTGAGCTCCCTTACTTCGTGATATTAATTGATATTATGGAATGAAGACTTAACAAAAATACGATACAAACGCAGAAGCAAAACTCCGAACAATAATTAAAGTGCAAATAATTCTGACGTCAATTTCAGTGAAATTCGATACTGGCACTCTGATCACTAATAGTACCTGGAACATGAGCGGAATAATACACTGAATGATTACTGCGAAATATAAATTATTATTAATTACTGAATGGATAAATCAATTAGCAATATAATTGAAGCTATTGATTGAACACCACAGTAATTATAAATGATGGTAAGCCGCATAACGTAAATTCGTACTGTTAAAATAATTCAGTGGCGGTTCTACAACACATCATTTAATTCAACTAAAAAATTGAACTCACATGCAGCGTACGAAGTTGTGGCATTTTCTGCCTAACATTCGTTTTCATAAATGCATAAAATGGCTATAAATAATTGGGCTGACTCTCCATAAATCCTTTTTTTGCTACCCATTTCTTTCATCCACTGTTTTCACTTTGTTGTTGGCTTCGTTATAACAGTGACCGCAGAATATTATAGACATGAATAGGGGCATTATTCCACATAAAATTTTGCCAGAAGTCTGCGGTACCTGGATTTTTAATTTCAATTTAACTTCTTATCATTGTAGTTTATATGAGATAACTAAAATGATATATTTTGTCCTTGGACCAGGGTGTTTTGGATACACATAATGCTCACTGGTGTGAAACTGTCCATATTCACGTCAGTCACAGAAGCATTAAATGATATAAACACAGTATCTTCAAAATTTATATATACACACAGAGATGGATAAAAGTGGCATCATGCATAATTCACCTAAGAAGCTACCAAATTACGAAAAATTTATTACAACTTCAGTTTTTGAAGAAGTAATAAATATAATTACTTGATAAAATTACTCCTTAAAAAAACATAAATTTCAGTCACGTGACATTTGTTCACTATAGGGAAATCAAATCAGAACTTTAGGAGACAGCAGTCATTATTTCACCCACATATAGTGCAAATTTAACTTCTTTTCCAATCCGCAATTGAGTTATGACTGACTTAAATTGCGGGAATGTTTGGTATCATTTCCTTCGGACACTTTTATTTTCCAATCTCATACCGAAAACCCCAATATTTAAGTACACAAAACTATTTTCTTTAATCTCATTGTATATGAGGGCGTTAAAGATGAGGCAAGAATTCTTACCTGCAAAATTTATCATTAAACTACAGATAGCCCTCGATTTACGCCGGGGATGAGTTCCTGGACGAACCGGTGTAAACGGAATCGGCGTAAACTGAAACTCTTTTATAATGTAAATCAATGAGAAGTCAATGGCATGCGTTCCCAGCACCAAAACATTGACGAGTAATCTAATGGCATTACATTTAAAACTCTGAAATAACGTAAATAAAATAAAGGTTAATATATTTTATACACTTCTTACAATCGGCAATTCGTTGGTCCCCGCGATTGACTGCGATTCTTTCATATGATTGATGTTTACAGTCATCTCTGCTGTTATGCGATAGTTGTATTCATGTAAGACGCCGACCTATAGAAAATCGCGTAGTAAAAATAACTCCGGTACCTCCGCAGAGATTAAATTAGTCCTTTGAAAGTTTAATGCGCCAGGAATGAAATTGCATAAGAGCAAACTCGCATATGCAAAAGTTTGAATTTCACAAACAGCTTTTACCGATTCAACGATCTCATTGGAGCAAATTCGCGTTAACGAAACTTACGTAATTGCAGAGATGACTGCATTTATAATTTTTATTCAAAATAAGCGATGTAAGAATTACGATTTAGTATAAGAATCAGTACGAGAAACACTGTAAAACGTCATAAATAATAGTAAAATATATTTTTTTCACTTTTTAACTTACTGGTTTCAAAATCGGCGTTATTCTGAATTGGCGCAAATCGAGGGCTGCGCGCTTAATTAACCACCGCGTCATGGGATATTGGAGTTACTTCTGTCCATGAATTCTTAACATCGTCACTAAATGAAGGTTGGTGGACAGTTTCAAGCTGTGGCCGTTTATGCCAAGTGTCGTTTTGATAGGCCTCTGTGTGGCCCCAAAAACAGTGACTGATCTAACGTGTTCTATAACAGAATGATTTAAGACAAGACAAGAGTTTGAAGACAATTTACAAGAGAGGATCCACAACTCAAGTTACACAACATACAGCACGCCTGATTTGTTTAACATACATACTTGAAACTGTGCGTGTGTGTTTTGACTACGTTTTGAATTTGTTTCGGAAAACCCGTTGGGAACTCTTTATAAACCATTTCAATTGGAACCCTGTATCCCCCTTGCAGGCTTCACGCAATGCATTGAAAATTGTAATTAAAGCAATGAACCGTACAGCTCAGCGAACTGAAAGTTTGCACAGAATTTTATTCAGACGAAGCAACAGGTTTCTGATTTATACCTGTAGGCGCTCCGTTCATACAGCGGCGACTTCGAGAAGCTTAAGTTTGTGGTTGCAAGTTAGGAGCCCATGAGATAAATATAACTTACAACTAACTGTGGATAAACTTAGCTTTCACAGACGTCGAATCGACAGGTGCATGAAAGCGTCGATCTAGCATGACGCAATGAAAGCCAGAAAAAGCCAGCTTACAAGTATCTATTACAATTGCGGCTACACCGAATTCAAGGCTGGGTCTGTTTTACAGGACCTCTAGATGGTGACACTTCAATAACAAAATATTCGACAGAACAAAGGTACCTAATTATTTCTGACATCGCTAGTTTGAGCAAATGAATACAATATTTTAGTTGATACAGAAAAGCTACAAAAGTTGCTGCCTTCTAGGTTGTTGCGCAAGACAGCAATTTTCAGGCACACCGTCGTGAAAACCTCAAATCCTACATAGTATAGCTACGGATTTCTTAGTGTTTGGCCAAAATAATTGTACGTATTTTTGTTTCTTCCTCATATATTTATATAAATCAAACCAGTGTGTTAGCACCTCAAGAAGAATGTATTTAGCATATAATTTAATATTATGCTCTCGTCTAACATAGGCCTACCAAGCGGTCTCTTCTGTTCGGTTTTCCCCACTAAAATTTTGTGTTAATGTGCCATGTGTGCGCAGGTTACTACACCCTCCTTCATACTACAACTTTATAATATAACATGTAATACGAGGTGCGATCGGAAGGTTTCCAGACTGCGCGTATAAAAACCCGTACACTTATCTCAGGTATTAAATTCATCCATCACCCTCGAAGTAGTTCCCCTGGGAGTGAACACAACGATCCCAGCGCCGCTGCCAAGCCTGGAAGCATCCCTGGAAATCTTTCTTTGCCAGCCTGTCAAGCACCATCTGCGATTCTGCCTGAATCTCTTCTATCGTCTCAAATCTCCTTACCTTTAGCTGAATTTTCATCTTTGGGAAGAGGAAGAAGTCACACAGAGCTAAATCCGGCCGACTTGTGCGACATTGTTGGGATAGGCTATGGGACCTGTCAGCTGATTCTAAAGGAAGAACTCCACATGCGACGCATCGCAGCCAAGTTTGTGCCAAGGTTCCTGTCTGAGGACCAGAAGCAGAATCGACATCGACTTCTCGTTTGTCAGGAGCTCCAAGATCTTGCAAGAACCGACCCCAACTTCCTTTCTAAGCTCTGTGTGACTTCTTCCTCTTCCCAAAGATGAAAATTCAGCTAAAGGGAAGGAGATTTGAGACGATAGGAGAGATTCAGGCAGAATCGCAGATGGTGCTTGACAGGCTGACAAAGAAAGATTTCCAGGGATGCTTCCAGGCTTGGCAGCGGCGCTGGGATCGTTGTGTTCACTCCCAAGGGAACTACTTCGAGGGTAATGGATGAATTTAATACCTGAGATAAGTGTACGGGTTTTTATACGCGCAGTCTGTAAACTTTCCGATCGCACCTCGTATTTCGTAATGCGATGTTTTGCAAGGTTGTCAGGATCCAAGCAACTTACAATATGTACGACCACCCATTGTCGGTTATCTACGACTGATTATTCAGTATTTTCTCAGTAACCCTCCAAATCTGGAGGCCGACTTCTCCGGCAACAAGTTCAGGATGCAATATACCAAGGCAACATAAAACACTGACGATAAAATGGACGTAGGTATCATCCCGGCTGGCTTTTCGTTTTTCTGTTTCTTCGAACAAGGTAAAACTGCCCACCATCACAGCTGCTGCATTGTATCCAATGTTCCGTACATTGCACGGTTCTTGTAGCCAGGTTTTTTTGTATTTTTAATAACTAATTCCGTGACAATCATGGAAATGTAATCTCGCCCTTAGCTGTTTCAGGAATGACTAGCTGAAATCGTTCAGTATTTGCCCACGGCAGTCACAGAAACATTTTCATCAGATTTTCCAGCCATGAAGGATTCGCACTATTCGATATGTTTCATCCGGCAGACTTTTTCACCAAAGTCCTCATTTTAACTACTTTCCCTTATTTTATAATGACAAAATTGTGCATGATACCGTAATATCCACGCGCATGTGATGTGTCGTACAACGGTTAATATTACCCCTTTAAACAAACGCCCAGTTTACATACAAACTTGTAACGCCAACATGCAGAAGATGCTACACCATTTTTTGTAAGTAGTCATGGAAAATGATAAATAATAGCAAACATGTATGTTTTTAAAAATATTATACATCTGTGGAATATAACAAACAAGGGGGCAAGTGCGAGATATTTGTATTTAACAAATGCACATTTGCAGTTGTACATGTGAAATCTGATAAGGAGATAAGTAACAAATGCAATTTTTCTAAAATATTTTTTCTGGAATGTTAAATATTACAAATATTTTTAAGGTTCAATGTACGCAACGTCAAATACGTTTCAGGTAGCACCGTAACTGTGACGTAGAAAATGAAAAATTAAGTATAGTCTCATATCAAAAAAGTCTATAATTAACAATTCAATATATTATTTTAAATTTTAGAATTTCCCTTACATTTATAGTGAAGTGAAACTTAAGTTAAAAACAATGAAGTTGTTCGTATACTTTACACAGACTAAATTAAATCTTTTTTATGAGTCAAAAAGTCTGCCAGGCTACCAAAAATTATACAAAACTATAAAGAAGAACGTAAATATTCATCCAACATGAGTAAGCCCTTTGAGAAGTGACGGATTCTCAGAGTTTACATTTAATAACAAATCAAAAGGACATACGACTACAAAATTGAAACAGGTCTGATCCTAACCTTAAAAAGGTGGATAATGACAAGCTGAAGGCTTCTGATTTATATAAACTGTATTGAAACAACAAAACACTTCATTTTTTAACAAACTCTTTCTTAACAATGGTAACTATATAAATACTATAAGTTATTAGATTAATCTTCGACACTCAACCTTGATAATTAACCATGTTTTCATTAATAGGGCACATTAACCTATTTACTGGCTTATAAAAGCGCCAAATAATCCGAGCTTTTAGAAAAAATATGCCATAAATCATCTTCTCTATTATTTACCTCCGTGGCATCACACAGTAACAAAGTTTGTAAATAGAAAATATCGTATACAGAGTTATGCATTACAAGTAAACCGAAAATGTCCCGTAGCAGCTTCTTTGGTAACTCGACACGAAGCAAAGAGGCAGACAACTATTTTATTTTATAGCAGATTACGGTAACAGTGGCGAATGTCCGGTACAGTTTAAACCCATTAGCTAATTAAGCAAGTTCGATGAAAATTCACTTAAATGGGTTAATCGATTTACTTAACTCAGCAGAATTAATCTGCAAGATGCGGTCTGAAAACGCTACACAAACACATGTCCGTACCTTGGGCGTGGCAGGACCAGATTCAAGAGGCTGATACATGGGTCACTAGATCCAAGCGTGCTGTGGGTAGCATTTGAGGGACAATATAGCTGATCCATAAATCATTTCATGACTATCTACAGTCGAATGTTTTACATAGCGTATAATGATATGGAAAGATGGAAATGAACTTTGAACAGACTTCGTTACATCTGGAAGGAGGCGGTCGTTGTCCTTTCAAGGTATGGAACCTTCGCGACGTTCTATTCAGAATGTAAAAGTGGAGAACCCCTCAGCCAGGACACATCATGAACGTTACCGCTACGATAAACTGCTCGAAGCGAGTCACTTGACGTTTCATACACCGTAAGCCCCCTTTCTTTCAACGTTGCTTAGTGAAGTTACTGGGTAAGGCGCAGACGATTAGTGTTCAATTCCCAATAAGGGCAGATAACTTTTTCTCAGTCCTCATGTATAGACAGAACGTAGAACCCATCCCACCTATCCTAAGACGTCTTATTCTCAGTGAGTAAAGCGGCCGGAGGGCAAAGTTACCTACTGACTTTCATCTAGAGACGAAGTCTACGGTGCAAGTCAACTTCAAGTCCCACGTACACCTTCACGGTGTTTTGCCCACAGAGGCAAGTTTTTGCCAAATTCAGATTAAAATACCGTGGATGCGATAGGTATTTCATTATAACGTTAGAAATGTCACTTTTCAATCTGGGAATTAGCTTAAGTCAGGCTAGTTTTCCAGTCAACTCTCGGACTTAAATCCGATATGTCAGCCTATGAATGTGCCGACTGTAACTGTGTCAAATTGTTCCTTCGGACTTCGTCCGTCGTCTAAATCATAAAACTATAACTTTTCGAAAGCTGGATTCTGGTTTTATCTTCAGGTAGGAAATGGGGAGTGGGGATAAAGCTTATCTGCTGAGCATCCTGTTTGATAAGCTAGTTAGGTCATCAGGGAGGCAGTACGCGCAATATCCCATAAGTCTGTCATCTTCATATTCCTCGCCGTCAGAAACTAAAATCCCACTTAACAAGGCTTTAATATAAGGGAGTGGCTTCAGATGGTTGTATTTACAAAACAGGCAGGCGGCCGGGCTTTTGGGGATAAACATTAAGTGTAATTTACTGCGTCTCTGACGTTCAGAACAATTTAGTGGCTTCTGGTACTACAAACGAGAATTAGGGACGTCCGCCATGACCTTATCGTCCAGTGGATCCGCTTTTGCCCTCACAAATAAAATAGTTTGCTGTTTCTACCTCTTACTCACCTTTTATTGCACTCTTATGGAGTAAATCAAGACAGATATCCAACCCCATACTTCTCTGTCAGCATTACCACAGACAAATCCTTTTATACGTAAGAACAGTTAAAAGCCTGTGGTCGCCAAGACGCAAAAGAACAACGTGTTCAACAAAACTGGTAACTGTCTTTGTCACACAGCGATAAATATGGCGTCCGTGGGCCTTTGTTTAATTTATAATTTACATAGCTTACACAAGTGATAATCACACACGTTATTTAGGCTGTGTGCTTGCTATAATATTGGGACGTAACAGAAAGAACCAAGTATATAATCAGACTGTTCAGAGGTACCTAATTTTAGATGAAATTAACAAATAAAAACTAGTCAAAACCTCACACCATATTTTTTTAAGATTCATTTTAATATTATCGTTCTTTTCTATGTCTAGAATTCTAAAGTGGCTAAAGACAGGGCCCAGAGTCGGACTATTTTGAACAGAGTAACGAACCTTCAGTTTTCATAAAAGACGGGAATTTCTACACCAATTGATAACATTTCTCAGAAAGTCGTCTTCTTCGTGAACGTAGTTAATTATTTTCCTTATACTTTTTTTTTTGCAGTCTGTATCTGCTGAATATAAATTCTTGAGTGATCAGTGAACAACTGAGATCCAGGAAGAACGAAGTTGACAGTTTTATGTAGGTCAATTGCATAACAAGTTTAGATTAATGGCGCGTGGGTAGACAAGAAATGCATGTGGTCCAGGACCGTACCCAATGGCAGATCTTGGTATCAGAGGACCAGTTTTATTACGCAGCAGCCCTGAAGATGAGAGCAGAGATGGCTCTCGAAACGTTGTCAGAGGATATAGTGTAGCCACCTGACGCGGCTTGTAGCCCGAGAATATTTCATCAACTTCAGTCGCTGCAAAAGCTTCACTTCATATACGTAGTTATAGCAAGTTTCTGATTTCTCGGTAACACATGTTATTATAAAATCCACGCTTCTTCAAGGAACCGAAATGCAAAGTGGTATCCCTCTAAACCAGAAGCTTCCAGAATGACAAAATGGAAAATTGCTTTTCATCCCTGAATTCATTAAAGCAGCAAAATCAAAGGGGACTTTCACTAATAGTCATGGCTTATGATTCGAGTGACAAAAGGAACAGAAGGATCAGAAGCGGAAATTCGTCCTCCATTTGAGGGATTACAGGGCTTTCGCCGGGAGAGACTGATGAAGGGAGAAACCTTAATAAAGAACCAACAAGCAGGGATTTGCTAGTCGCCTATTGTGAGGATCTGCACAGGTATCAAGGGGATGCGCACGTAGGCGCAAAGAGCCCATTTGCTTCGATCTGTATCTATAAGTTAGAGCCTGTGTAACTCAGTCAGCACAGCGTCTGACAACGGAACTGGACGACTGAGGCTAGATCCCGAATGGGTCGAAGGATTTTTCATCAAACCTCTGCGCCCAGATCGCCTGTTGGGTCCACGCAGCCTCCTATAAAATTGATAAGGGAGAGGGGGGGAGTCACTTCCCCGGGAGTAAAGCGCGGCCGGGGCGTGATACTAGAATGAGCAGGTGATATGTCAGGTTCTCACGGCGGCGAGTATGAAGATAAATATCTTATTGGATGTTGCACCGTGTGGTCTGGTTACGTTCACCGACGTTTCCGAGGTGCTTGCTGCCTACATCATCAGGGCGACGATTTTACTGATCTTCAGTTATCGACAGTTCTCAAAACTTTAAACTTACGACTCAAAAGTAATTAGTTGTAAGGAGCTACAGTAATTGTAATATCATCATTCAGTTAATCCTAAACGACCGTTTGAGATTAGACAGTGAGGGTGATAACTCGCCACATATTAACGATTTCAATTGGAGCGTGTTATTTCAGGGCCTTTCCGCCCCCACGTTTCAGTATGAAAGAGGTACATATTCCATTCAGCTCACCGTTCAGTGGGTATTATGGAGGAGCCATTACAACGCCCTGTTTGTCAGCTTATAAATACAAATGACGAAAGCTGAATGTTAAAACCGTGCTATGATATCATTCAAGTACATATTTTGTGAGTTCCAGTATTTCATCACGGCTCATATCCGGTACTTTTGTTATTATATTTTATTATTTTCATTCACAGTTCTATTTTGTTTTTCACTAAAAGTGAATACATATAATTTTCTCAGTGAGAAACACTTCCTGGCCGCTTTCAGGTTAAAAGGGACAGCGCTTTCAACGAAGCTCTGAATTTGATCAGTGACGAAACTTTGTGTCTACAGTATGAAGCCCCTCACTTTCTCCACATTCACTGTGGTAATGGTACATAATAAATATTTATAATTCGTTTCGATCATAAAAGCGGTGAGCGTGACTTTCTCTGAATTTCTATACCCCAGAATTCCGAATATCTGCCAACGGCACTGAGCAAAATCAGTCCTGAGAGGTTAATCGCGCAGCAAAGCAAAATATTCATTATATTTTGCGGAACTGCGATGTTCAACAGCGGGCTCTCTAGAATGTGTGAACAGGTGAATTTAGCCCATATTGTCCCACCAAATTTATTTAAAATATGTTTTAATATTGTTCTCACATTTATCCGTTTGGCCTTCCTAAACATTTTCTTCCACTGAAGTTTTCCGACTAAAATTTTTATCTGGGTCTACTTCTCACATTCCTCATGGTATCCAACAGGCCATATTATCTATCTATATAACAGACAAGTGTTTGTTGGTTGACTTTTTAAATCACTTTTAGACTGCAGACAATGCAAAACCATAAGCGTATCTCTTCGGCATAGACTCTTACCTATGTGTATTCTTATTAATCGTTGAGTAATCACACAACACCCTGATGCCTGAGTCAGTAAGCACTTCTGAAACGTCAGTAAACTTCTACAAGATTATACGGCACAACATTCAAGAAGATATTCATGCTCGCTGCCGTGAGAGAATTAAATGTTACCTAAATTAAGATGCACCTGTAATTATAAATTTTGTCTACGCAGAAATATCGTCCGAGACCAAATTCACGCAAGTGTGCGCTCACCTGCAGCTGAATTCGGCAGAGGTCAAAAATTGATATTGTAGCGGGTCATATTAACGAGCACAAAAATATTCGGTTTAGCATGCAACCTATTATGTAGACTACATGGAAACATTTCCCATGCCAAATACCAGGAGTGGCAAAAGTCATTTGTGCAGCTGTAAAACTTCTTTCTGAACACCGCGTCAGTATTTCGCATGTTACAGTACCATTATTTCATCGAGACAGGGTTTTTCCCCGCTGTCCACGCTAATATCTCTCATAGGGCAGCTAATATTCTTTGGCTGACTAAAGCCAATAAAACAACAGCTTTTTCTTTAGTATACCGCATATAGTAAGCTTCAGCATAAACGTTTACAGAACAGAAGAATAATAAAACATGCCAGCCAAATGTCTAGCAGTGGAACAGTAAAAATCGTGCTTGAAATTATCTCAATAAATGTCATGATAATTAACGGTTACCATTTTTCAACAGTTTTAAAACCGCACTTTCTCCATCTCTTTTTACCCACAAATATTGGAGTTCATCGCCAACTGCAGTGTGTTTAAAAGTAAAAAAGTCTAGTGGCGCTGCAGTAAATATCCTTGCGTGACGTAAGTCTCTGGTTTATTAAAGGTTAATGTTTCACAGTAGGTCCATAATCACTTTATAACTGTCTCTCCTTCTGCTTTCCCCAGCTACAATGCGATTCCCATAGATCTCATAAACCACACGCGACTATAAAATAATAGAGCATTAAGCATAAGTTAATAAGATGCGTAGGACTTCAAGGAAGTGTAGGCTTCTACTAAAAGCGAAATTAAGTTAATATTCGTCTGTGCCATGGTGGTCTAGCGGTTAGAAGGCTGGCCTTGTAATCCTGGGGTCTCGGGTTCGATTCCCGGCGGTGCCCGAATTTATAACTTGTGTTGGGCAAGGCCGTGGTCTAGGCAACACGGAGTTTTCCTCCGGGGGCTTCCCCGGTTTCTCCGTGGCATCCCAACAATTACCCCATTCACACACAGAAGAAGGCAATGGCAAACCACCTCTGGATCATCTGCCAAGAATTCGTCTAAAAATGTTTACAGATGGTAAACATGTGTGGGAACAGACACAAGCAAACAATATCTTCAAATACTTCAATTCACATGGTGAGGTTTATGATAAATATAGACTAACAGTCTAGTTATAGAATCACTCATAATTTGGGGTAGCTAAACGTCGTGATAGAGTAGTTAAAACTCCTATTTTGTATTTAACAGGCTCATTATTTAAACCCTGCCCAAGATACCGAATGTTCTGACTGAGAACTTTCGTGGTGTTCCTCAAAACCTCGAGATATATTAGGATAGCGACTGAAATATTCCACAGATTCAGATTGGGCCACACAGTCAACATGTCAGTGTTCCTGATGATAAGATAAATGATGTGACGGTGATCGGTGGCATGATGTCCATAATGAGGTCCATGAAAGCCTGTCAGCTTGTTCAAAAGTTGTCAGAAGAGGACAATCACATACAGACGATATTGTATAAATATTATCATAACACAAACTCCGAAATGGCGAGAGATTGAAACACATTCGCAGAGGAGTGCTTTGGCTCAGTCGTCATCACAATTTGCACTTCGACCAAATTCTATACTCCATGAGCTCTGACTGAACAATTTTAACTTGTAATCTTTACTTCAGATCATTAACTAACTCCTTGCAGAACATAATAATTGCTCAGCTTCCAGAACCCAGTGCACAGTAACCTCTCACATCTCACTATATTAACAGTATTACATGATTAGTACGAATAATAAAGTTATCTGTTATATTTTATTCTAAAACACTTCTTCGTACGCAGGATTTGAGATTTCTACGTCGGTGAGTCCAAAGACGGCTCACTTCTGAGTTGTAGCCTACAGACTACACAATTACCATAAGACAAATATTTCGATTTTAAGAAAACAGAATATACGACATTTTAATTATATATTCGAAAGTTCTTACCAAGGATCTAAAAAGACATTTGAGCGAAACGAACTAATTATTTACTCGAAATAACAATGTATCGAATAAAATTTGTGCGATTACACGAGATGACGAAGACTTGGGACCGACTTAGCCCGTCTACAACCGCCAAAAGTATCGCTTCTTTCAGAGTTATTCATAGTCATGCATAAGGCCCTGGGATCGATGCTGATTTCATCAACATAGAACATGAATTTTCCACCGCTGTCAGACGATTTTTATGCGGAGCAGACGAACGTCATGCATAATCGAAACATACCTTTTTGGTGGCACATTCAACCGTGCACTTGCCGTTTATTGTAAAGAAATAAAGTTAGAAAGTTGAACTTCTTACATCAAATTTACCCTGCGTGAAGCAGCACTACTAACAGAACCCACGACACTGCAATGACCGGTCAGTATAACAAGGCTCAGACGAACATTTTGACGTTCATTTGTACTGGCTGTCTGATTGAAATGCCGTGCACCATGGAAATTCTAACTTCTCAATTTAAACGTAACGCCGAGTATTATGATAATGTAATCCCTCACGGCTTACGACTAGACGGCGTATGACAAATACATTACAACGAATATGCCATTCTAGAAAATTAATCAGCAACAAAAAGCGATTTGTTTCGCAAACTGAGTTTCACGTGGTTTTTTTTTTCAGACAGATGTTATTAACATGGATTAGATGTTTATATCCGAGATTTACTTCAGTTTTCCCAGGAATGTCAAATATAAACTGATAACAGGCAATGAAGTCTGGATCTAAAACAGTGAAAGTTGTCGCCATGGAAGTTCTTAATTCTCATGAAAACGCCATGGCAAACTAACCATGCCACGACGCACATGCCTAAGTTCGTTTCATGGCTCATTAAGCAGTGTAATTTCTGTGCATGATTTGAGGTTTTCGTAGCGGTGAGTATGAAGATTTCTGTCTTCTAGGTTGTTGTGCTGTGTAGTCTGGTAGATTCATCGCCCTGATGACGGAAGCAGTATGACCTCTGAAACGTCGGTAAACATCTACCAGACTACACAGCGCAACAACGCATAAAACAGAAATCTTCAGTGTAATTTCTATTTGGAACAAGGACGACTATCAGGAGTCGCTGGGCCTTTTAAAAACAGATTCGTTCAATCAGAGGGAAACATTACACATTTTAAAATGTCACTGACTTGAAAAGAAAACTATTCAACAGCAAGTGGAGAACAATTAGGCGTCATTACTATCTTATGTCTCTCTGTAGCGCCGAGGAAAAATTAATGGTCCTTGTTTCCAAAGGGAGAAGACATCGATTAATCTCTAATTTCAAGACAGGGGCACAAAGGAGAGGATCTGTTCGCAATTTGGGGAGTTAAACTTTGTGCTGCTCCTGTGCAAGTGGACAGCTCGGGGTCATTAGTCTCGGCTGATTGGTTACCACTGCTGTGCTCATGCAAACTGCCTCAGGCCAAGCACTGAGTCGTCTCAAGCCCATATGTGCTAATTCCCAAATAAACAGAATCCGGATGTTTCATGAAACAAATCCTACAGTAGCCGTCACGTAACTGAAGGCTTCAAGGCAACAACAAAATCGTATGTTCGTAACACGAACAGCGTAGTCCAGACGAGTGAAGACAGTTCAGAACTCGCAGTGTAGCAGATCTAAGAACGCTGCGCTGGTTACGTATGGCCGCATGATAATGGGTGCGAAGTCCTTCTGTGGCCTAGAAGCTTGCAATTTGTGTGACCATCACTATAGATCTCCTTGCTACCATTCAGTTTAGAATCTTTTGCCACCTCGTCTCGAGTTTTTACATGCGAACAGACAGACGCTGCAAAGTTGATTGGAAGATTACACTTTTACATGCGAAAGCGAATGACGTATACGCCATAAAAGACAACAACGATGCTTAAGAAATGTTTCGAGACTGTAAGAGGACAGATATGGAAGAAATCGATGGTAACTATAATGGCACTAAACGTTTATAGGCAATCGATTAAGAAATACAGTATACTGTCAATTATCCGACCTTCTGTTATCCGAAATTCCGTGAGCCGTAGTGAGGGACTGAATTCTATCGAGGACGCACAGCCTTTACGTTGAATTACAAAGTAACGCGACCGCACTGACCGCTACTGTTAAGGCGTTGGTATTTCACCGTAAAGAAAAGGAAGGAGGCTCAGAAGCAAATACCGATTAGTAATTTCTTTAAAAAATCAACTCTGTTACTTACAAATTAACATTACATTAAATACTACTTCTGTTTGTGAGATTCTTTTTTTTTATTTCAAGTATTTTGTTTTCTTCGACATTTAATAACACCGTAAATTGAGTTTCAATTCAGTTCGTGACGATGTTGAGTTATTTAAATAAAAAGTTCTTTGGATATTTTCCATCTTTTCTATTTTATTATTTTACTAGACGATGGAAAATACTCAAAGAACGTTTTATTTAAGTAAAATGAGTTGATATTTTTTTCGTAATTGTCATTAGCTTTCCGTATTATCCTACATTTTCTATTATTCGACTATCCTTCGGTTTCGTTTAGGACGGATAATCGGGACTTTGCTATAAATACAAAAAAACTTGTGCAGGGAATGGAAACCTCAGCAATCTCGATTAGTAAACACGACAAAGTTGAATTATAGGTGTAAGAGACATCAATGAATAATATATTTCGAAACACATTATCATAGATTTAGATAATCGGATATTTAAACTTTTAAACCGCCATTCAAATAATTAAAAGCATTTGAAAATCCTGACTGAATAAAGCACAAAGCAAGCACAGGCGACTTGTGTCCTTGCTGCACATAAGAGACGGCACAAGGAAACAAATCATCCTCTGTGTTCAATCCGATTACGCTGAAGCACCGCTTTCAAATCAGATTTTGAGGCCAGTCATCGAAGTTTGTCGTGAAAGTTGGACCCAGATCCCAGCTATCACTACCTTTCTGCACTGAACTCCCCAGTCTCGCCAATTTTTAGT
>NW_019060046.1:171367-184550 GCF_000696155.1 Zootermopsis nevadensis
TGTTCCTTACAATAGTCTGTGACAACCAGAGGTGGTTCTGGAAACACCGTTGTTAGGAAAGAGGTCGCTTCGCGATCAAGGATTTCAGGTTTCCAGTGCTATTCATTTTTGACTTTGTTCATTCCTTCAAAGAGGAACATTTATCAACAGACAGAACGAGTATTAATGCCGATTTAGGGAGCATATCGAAGAAAAAATTCTTTGTTTCCTAAGTGTATCCCACCTGTACCAACCGACGAAAACGGCGATAGAATTATAATATCTAAGTCGCTGTCGAAAAGTTGGCGCTCCTGCTTTGTTTTCGGTTTTCAACTCTTGACCTCGAAATCGGCTGTCATGAAGATACATGTCTTTTAGATTTTTGCGCCGTTTAGCCTGCTATAAGCGTGCCTACGTTTCAGAGGTGCTTGCTGCCTTCATTATATTTTTGTTGTTGAAGTTTGTCAATTGAGAAGTTAAGAATTGTACGCATAGCGTAACAGTATTGGAGTATTCGTTCTGTTTTTATGCCTAGAGTTTCTATTCAATAACCTTGGTGCACTTGGGTTTAAACGATAACGTCTACACATTTATCAAAATCATACAGTTCTTTCGGAATAAGATGACATAGCATAAAATAACTTCTGACTAAATACCTCGAGAACCGCAACACTTATGAAGAAACATGTATTAGACACAGAACGCATGCATTATTTCTGAATAAAATTTTGAGGGAAACATTTTTCGCTCTGATAAATATGTATTAAGCTACGTTCCGTTATTCCATTTTAATCGAAATTAAAAATACATCGGCGTATGTTAGCACAAACTCTTAATAACAGATTTCACTGTAAAACATTCAGCGGTTTTCAAGTGTTTACATGCGTACGGACAGACAGACAGATGTGTAAATGTTAATAGACGCTCACATTGTTCCCAACTTCTAAAAATAATCAGTTACACGAGGAACAAAGATACATTATCCAGGTTTTACATAACTCTTGGTCATGCAATTGAGTTTAAATTTAATATTCCGCATAATCCGTCATGGAATTCCAAATCCACGGCTTTCCTCCATCAGTCGTACAACGGAACTGTGAATACTGTTTTACCGCAGACAACAATAACTTTCCTCATTTGTTGCAAGCAGAACTAATATGTTCTAGTATTTAGCAGCTGTCTCCTTGCGATTCCATTTACGTACGACAGCGAAGCTGGAACAATAAGCAACGGTTACTTGGCAACGAGGCTGAGTGTTTCCTACCTCTAAGATTAACTTTGTTTGCATTGTTGAACTAATCACGTCATAGTTGAAAGGATTTATAGAGGATGATTGATGCGCGTGTAACAAGTTTGTGAGAGCTGCAAATTCTGCTCCTAAGGCAATCTTGATTCAGACTCGCGGTGACGATAATGCCGAAATGACGTACAGGTAAATAACTGCCAGCAATGTTTCCTGGCCTGACAAGAGACCGCGGTGGGAATAAATAAGATATATATAAACGGAGAATGAAAATCGAACTGAACAGTGCACTTTCTATCATGAAAAATTCTAATTAATTAATACTGTAGCAGTAAATGCTCAACGAACTGAGTTAAAATTGACTTACGTAATATTTTTTAATTTTCATCCATATAAGCTAAATAAATAAGTTTATACAAACTTTTCGCAGGAATTTTAGATAAGTTCAAGAGGTTCTCACGGCGACGAGTATACACATGGTTGTCTTCTGAGTTGTAGCGCCGTATTAGTCTGCTACAAGCCAATCAACGTTTCAGAGGTGCTTGCTGCCTCCATCATTTACCGGACTATATGGCGCTAAAACCATCTTCAATTTTTCGTAAAATTCTCCAATATTATATTTAAATAAAATGCATCAATCCGTTATCGAGCTGAAGATAGCTGTCTTTTGGGTTGTTGTCCTATGTAGTCTGGTAGAACTTTACCAACGTTTCAGAGGTCCTTGCTGCCTCCATCATCAGGGCGATGAGACAGCAAAAACCTCTGAAACGTCGGCAAACTTCTGCCAGGCTAAACTGCGTTAAAACTCAGAAAACAACCTTTTTCGGAATCACCGCCGCGAAAACCTCAAATCCTACTTTGTTATCGATTTGATTCATACGCGCTATAAAAAATTTATAAGCCAAACTTACGTGTTTGTACTGATGTGTGTGTGTGTGTGTGTGTGTGTGAGCAGACAGACAGACAGACAGGAAGCCTTTAGCCACAACTTTTCTGTGTATTAACAGTCCCACAACAGCACTAGAAAGACTGAAAAGCTTCAATTCGCGTAGCAAATCCGTAGGTACAAAGTTAAAAGCTGGAGTGGGCCTAACCCAACTCCGAACGGAACAAAGGGACAGCATTTTGTAACTAACGCTGAAGTCCACGGGCCTTTTCTACTTCATCTCCTACGAACAACATTGAGAAGAGAAATTCTCAAACGTGCTACATTCCGCACAAATAATAAGTTGATGATATATCGGTTATTATGGATTAGACCTTCTGGCCTTTTCTTCAGAGACTGAATTCATTGTGAAAAACTTTCAGAAATGCCATAGGACTTCTTCGACAAAGTGTCTGCCATTCGTAAGGTACAGAAAAATGCATACACACGGAGATACGAAACTGAGATTGAGCCAAAGATCTTAATATCTCAAATAGCGCCAAAAGTACGCAGATTAATTTATATGTAATAAATTACAAATTTCACGCAAAACGTAAGAATTGTGGTGCGTTCGATAGAATGGGACACAAAAATGAATGTTAAATAAATGGTATATAATAATGACAAATGAGTTGAGCTAGTACACGAATAATTGAAAGGAATTTGTGAACACATAAATTAACCTTGAATTAGCATAAACTCACTGAATTCCTTGACTACTATATTAACTATCAGCTGTTCTACGATGAAGTTAGTTAGGCGATTCCTTGCCCAATCGAAATCAGTGAATAAGTTTGTAATTCTGTGGAAGAATCAGTCAGTATGTATTAATCTTTTCACAGAACGTATAAATAACTGAGAGATGACTCATTCTTGCGCTCGGCACACTGACGACTGCTGTGGTTATGGACTGAAAACGTGTATGTTATGAGAGTTGTATTTTGTGTCGGAGCAGCTACCTTTGCAGGTAGTACAGAATGAGGCTGTGATACCATTTGGAGCAACAATTTGACATAAGACCCCCTCCCCATGTAGGTTACGAATACAAAAACAAGAAATTGCGGGAAATGTGTAAACTGCGTGCGTTTCACAGAGCTGTTTTAGTGCTGTTCTGGTGCAGGAGCGAATTGCCGCTCCATAAACACAAACGACAAACACAGAACGAAAGTGTAACGTGATTCTTTATTACAGGACATCTAGGAAGAAACTCTGGTGGTGTGGAATATTCCAGTGTTTCCAAAAATCGGTTAAATTTCCAAAGCAAAGTTTTTCCTCATGTTTCAATGTAACTTGTATCAAATTAAAAGTTTTCAACCTAATATATCATAGCCGTTAACATACTAACACAGATACCAAATACAATACTGAGTTCTTAGTCTCATATACAGCAAAAATACGTCACAATCCTTTACTCCAACGCCATTATCAAAATATTGTTCTCCACAACTCAAATATTTCTCATTCTGCACTATAGCTATGTTGAGTATTTGTCACAACGTTGTAAAATAAACAAATAAATAACATCTGCCGCTCAACCATAGCCACTCTAATACGATCTGATTCCCTTCCATCAGCGACAGTTATCAATTTTGTATTTAAATAAACCCATTAATTTGGAAACGGCTTTGCTTCGAGGATTTCTAAATCACTTCAACGTACTCACATGAAAATGTAATCCTCCTGGCAGATCTGATAAACGAGTGGTACATGTTCCAGTTCGTGCAACAAATACATTTAGGGATTACACGTGTGTGTACTATTTACAAACGCCCCAACGCATAATTTTTGTTATATTTTGTTTGTTTATCTGGAGCATTTATAATCAGTGGAGTTCAAATTGGTCAAATGTGTGAGGAGATAAAAACATCTGTAAGATTGAGAACAAGTTAATTCATTAATTTTATTTAGACAAAATATGATAAGCTATGCTGAAGTACAGCTTACAATTCTACACGAAATTAGATGTAATACCTTTTTGGTAAGGTACAGACTCTGATAAATTGTTACAGTATCATACCGAAGAAAATACGAGTATAAATATTTCACAAAATTTCAGCATGGCTGGCTTTTCTAATTGTTAAAGTAAATTATTTAATTTTAGAAACTGCAAATTTAAAACATGTTCAAACATCCGCCGGACATTGAGATGCACGCCACTCCCTGGAACTGCTGTTTTCTTTGAACTGCTATACTGGATGCAAAATATTTGGGAGCCTGAGCTGCGTCACAGTGAGAGGGAACGAAAGATGGAAACGGCAGGAGAAGGTAAACGCCTTATGCCGACAACGCGTGTATTTGCAACGGTCAACAAAGCTCGGAGATATCTTGCGAGGAGTTACACTGCTCTTAGAATTTTTTTTAATCGTGAGAGTTGGTGCCGAATATAACATGCCGAAGACAGTTCTTAAGCAGTGGGTAAACTCCTACACATGCATTTCCTTTCAACTCTCTTAGCTGTACTGCTAGTTTATTATTGATGAATTGTATTTGTAAATTAACTACTAACTGTCGAGAAGATTCATGTTTTTACAACCAGTAGTAACGTTAATAACACGTGTGTAGTGGAGTGAGTATGGATGGAATGACTATTTACTCCAACTTTCAAATATCACGGTATACAGTGCAGCTGCTGGATCTCTCAAAGAGCAGTCCAGCAATATTACAGGAATATTAATATTCGTCAGGTCTAAAATGAGAGCCGGTTCAAGCAGAGAAGATGTAAACACTGTCCTGATTCCAAATAATAGGAAACTATGCCCACTAACAATAACTTCATATAGCAGAGGCATACTTGGGAATCTAACAGATGCTCGGCTGTTTAAAGCATCAGAACCACTCATGCAGGACAAAACGTTAACATGAACACCAATAAGCAAACAAAAGACACACACACACACATATGTGCGTGCGTGTGTGCGTGCGTGCATGTATCCTGCAGTAAGTCCTTAGTGTGTTAAAGGAGTGAATGGATTTCTTCGAAAATTTTGATGGAACAGACATGAGTCAGAAATGCTCTCAAAATTTCTGTGGGAAAACCTACTGAAAAGCAGATTCTTGAAAGACTGAGAAGAAGATGGGAGGAAATACAAATGTCCCAGGTTCATGTCGAATCGTGGACTTCGTTAGTAAACGTGTTGAATGTTTGGGTTCCACAACAGTTAGTGCTGCAGACACACACCGAGGACCTACCTCCTACATTCACGCGTCGAACACGTCTGGCTGACACGCCAGGTTCCTCGGTGGGTCTGCGCTGTGTATCTTAAATCGATCTCTTCTCCTAAATGTTCGATGCAGAGGTGGAAGTTAACACCCAGCAGATTATCGCAGTGAGTCCTGAGATGGGAACCACAAGTCGAGGATTCAAATTACGGCCTTAAGTAAGCACAGGCATGAATAAACTTCTCATGTCTTCGATCTGTTATGTTGCTATGCGGTTTACGTCAGAATTTCTATAAACTAATTACGTCAACAATGATGTAATCCGACTCCAATTTAACTCGAAGTACAGTACTGTAAAGTGTCTGATGCAACAAGATATGCACTGGGAGTTTCTGGAAGTGATTTCAGTATTGTGCCACAGAGATTTACTAGCATCTCAACCAGAATTTAAAGGAATCTTTTGTACCTTCAGATTAAGTCCAGACGCTTGCAGATCATGTTAATGTTGATCCAATCTACATCAGACATAATGCTAGGAGATTTCCTTCAATACGTGGAACTCAAAACGCGAAGAGGACGAAATCCAGAAGAAGGCGATTGAAGCTTCTGTATGATAATTCTCATTCCTTTACAATTTTAGAACCCTCCCGAGTAATCCGAGAGTGAAAAGCTGCCGGCTTGAAAATAAAAACACTCGTAAAACACTGACATTTTTAAGCCGAAGGCATTAAAATGTTTACCTTCATATGGATTCCACTAAGAGATATAATTGTGTTATTCTACTGCCCATACTAGTCCCTAGTGCTCTAGTCCAATGGCTTCGAAACGCAAACATTCGTGGAAGTTCGATTCCACCAACCGATCCCAACAAGCAATCATTCTTCGGCAGATAGGCGGTAAATAACATTGTCATAACGATAAGCATAACATTCAGCAACCAGAATATACGCACTAACACAACAAACAAATAAATACATAGACATACAACTTTCATTCTTTAATACACACAAGTTTAAGAAACCCCGAGCTGAAAAAGAGCGTCTTCACTAGTTAATTACACACACTAATACAGAAATTGTGGCTCTTTGAATTCGTATCAAGATAAGATAGGTCAAAGGACCCATCAGGTAAGATGTGTTTGAGTAAACTATCCGTTGAATCATTATTTTATAGTGCATGATGCAAGGAGACGTACCTAAAATACCAGCATTCAAGTAGCTCCTTCTTTCATTTAATCTTCGTTTCAGTCTTTAGCAAACCTTTGTCATCAAAAATATCAAATAAAAGTTTAAATGAGTTTGTATTAGTTATAATCAAATACTTTATACCAATAGAGATAATTCGAGTCACACAAACTCTATACTGTATTAAAAGTCCTTGGATTCCACCTTCTTCCGAATATACGTACAACCAAGACTGTATCCTTTGTCATCTGCTAGAAGGTTGTAGAACAGTGCCTTGTAAGATAATGTCTAAGACGTTCCGCATGTCGGTCTGGTTTGTGTAAAACAAGTATTAACCAGAGTCTGCAGCCGGTAAAATATTTATTGCAGATCTAATATTTTTAAGATTGTATGCCACACTACACAGTTCTAATTTTACTAAGCCTCTATGTATACGAGCAAGTTTTATTATCATGGAATGGTTGCACCGCCATATGAAATCAATGTACTGTGAAGCTCTTACAAACGATAGAAGTGCGCAAACACGAAGTTAAACACTCTCTACTCTGTAACAGCAAATACAGTGCCTCTTCAGAGGTAAGTACCTATCAGCGAAGAGCTTAAGAAATTCAAGTCTACCTCCACGTGCATCAACTTAGTCCAGCGGAACACTTCTTGAGAAGCTAAAATTTCTTCAGGTGTTCAATAAATTCATAGCCGCTTATAAGACCTAAAGATTCATTATTGAGTACACAAGTGTCTGTCACTGGTCCCTACTGTCAATCGCAGAAATTCAATCTTAACTCCCGCCTTAATATTATCTTCCGTTTACGCCTAGGTCTCTCAACTTTTCTTGTTCCTTAAAGAGTTTTCAGCCCAAATTTTGTATACGTTCAGCATCTCTCCCATTCGTGCCATATACCTTTCTCTTCCCATTCTCTTTGATTTTATCATTCTAAAAATATTCTGCGAATACTACGAATCACGAAGCTCCTATTTATGCAATTATATCCGAATCGTTTTACTTTTCAAAGGCTCTAAAACTATTTCCCTTCAAAGTGAAAGACCCATACAACGAACACGTAAAATTGCGGTTAGCCATCGTTATGTCCTCGAGAGCAGACTAGAATAAAAAAATACGCTGAACTGAATGAGAGCACATATCCCCAGAATTTTATCTGCTCTTAATTTCTTTCGTAAATTCAATCTGGCAGTCAGTCAAAAGATAAATATTTAATGAATTGTTAATGAGCAGTCTCAATATTATCTTTAGCGAGGCTTCATTAGAACAGCGTGTTAAGTTGGTCATTTTAGAAACTAGTATATAGGAGGCCATGTCCTGCGGGAGATGTAACCTTAGTAACGCACACAAATCCATTCAAATTCCCGAAACAAAAGAGCCGACCGCTCAATGCCATAACACAAAGCACCAGGATCTCTAAAGAATGTGCTTGCTATCCGCGTTCTCTTTTCAAACTCCCAATGTACCAGGATAATTTTACGTCCGATAACAATATTGCATTTCTTTCTATTACAAAAACAAGGATTTTTGTAAATCGAATAACTAAAATTGTGTGTATCTCAGGTGTTTGTAACTTAATATGTCTTTGTTTTACAGTCACAAAAGCACGAATATCTGCAGTCTCTGTTCCTCCAAGCATCAGAAATGAAAGGAATGATAACCTCATAAAACAATTCAACGTGACGGTGTACAATCCCACAGATCGAAGAGATGCAAATATCACAATGTACGTGTTTTACTGCATATTTTTGAATGATCTTCCTCCAGATAATCACATTTATTTCCCCGTCTTAAGTGAAAATAAAAAAAATTGAATAAATCTTATATCTATATTCCTGTCAGCCTGTTTTATTCGAGGAAACAGATATTTAAGTGGAATAAGTTACACCACCGAACACCTTATGTCTTCGATTTTATCACGCCATCGATTATAAGATGCACTCTTGATCTAGTAATAAGTTTTCAGGAAAAAATGCTATATCGATTCTTAGACGCCATCAAATGTAAGCCGCACCAAGATTTCAAACATTTTAAAATGCGAAAAAGTGGATCTTAATCAGAATAAAGCACACTAAAGAAAGGGCGTGCA
The DNA here is from genome assembly GCF_000696155.1 of Zootermopsis nevadensis. Next base: position 179,948 of record NW_019060046.1, read on the forward strand.
TACCACTTTATAATTTTTAACTCATTTCAAAATTTAATCTCTAAATATAACTACAAAAATAAACATAACTGACCATGTGGCATGCCACTATCTAAATAAATAATTCAATGTTATCAGAATCCGCAGGTTCAGACGGACAAACAATCCGGGCGAAAATATTAGGCTCATTTCTGCAGCTTTTAGTTGCTACCACCAAAAACTCGTTTATTTATACAGAACGTCTTATCTATTAGAATGCTCACATGTATATTGCAAGTCTGTCGTAGCTAAAAATAGGAGAGAAAAAATTTTCTTCCTTTGCGTAAGCATCAGAACGTCAAGGCAAACAGAAACAACGCTCGACACATTCTCAATGCCAGTTCCAGTCTGAGATAAATGGTCTGGACCACACGCCAACCGGAAGAAAGAGTACAAGCACAGACGTTTCATTTGGAAAGTGTTTAGTCGTTACGCCTTGCCCACACCAATACCTTCCAATACTGTCTGCACGGCGGATTGGATGGCGAGGGGACGGAGGGAAGAAGGATTATTTCCGACTACATCAAGTTGGAATTACGGACACAATGTTGTTACACAGTTCCCTTAACAAGATTTGTTCACAGCATCCGATCTATTACGCGACTGCCCCACCCCTACATTAAGAATACTGATGTCATCACAATCCAATCATTCCATAATAACCCATTAGATGATAACATAACGTCATAACAGAATTACCAACTTTTTTTCCACATTATCACTATAGAGACGTCATCGTATTAGCATTTGTAATCCAGCTCAGGCATTAAAATTTCAGGAATTAAAACCCATTAGAGATATAAATTATTCAAAAGCAGGTTTTACAATGAAAATGGTGCATAACATTAGAGACGTTGGAGGGAAAAATACATTCGTATGTCCCATAAATATTTTAGATGGAATGAGAGACAAATGGAATGCAACTGTATTTATTCCGTCATCAGGGTTTTTCGTGACAATAAATCGGAGTTACCTGTGCAAAAATTTATGATATGTCTGGAAAATGTATTTATTTCTGGCAAATATTAGTATCTGTGAAACATTAATTCTAATATGTGGTAGCAAATATAATATTATTAATAACTGCGCATACGTAAATAGCTGATACATTAAATTCTTTATTTATTCTTCCACGTACCTTAATTAAACTGTTATCACTAATACTCAAGATGAATACTGAACGTGACTAGAACACCTTTCTAGTGAAAGATAATCATTCGATTAATCTCCTGTATTTTATCAAAATGCACAAAATTCCGTTATTTTGTACGTATCAGGATTGGCCAAGCCTTAACAATGAATGATAAGCTTCGAGATTCAAAAACTTTCAGTTTTCCTATCGCGTCGTTTCGGCAGTCATAGTGAAGTGGGACGAATTTCTAGCAGTATTTCTGTATCCAGCTCATTTTTCAAAGATTCTTTCCAGTTTTGTTCTGCTCATTTCCTTCTTAGTCTTCCAAGTAACCGCTTACGAAGAAGGCTCTCCACAAAATTCCGTACGAATTTCTTGTTTCCCCGAGCTACACGGTCAGCTCTTTGATTTAACTCCTGTAAAATCATAGATGAGAAGTAAAAGCTACAAACATTTTCTGTGTAATATTCTCTTTCCTTCACAAAGTTTATTTCTGTTCTTGTGTCTTCTTTTACAATTTTTTGTCCATATTGTAACGTGGGACGGTATTTACGACCTAGATTGTCAACCCTGGATTATTCACGTCACAATATGTCTCGTATTTTCTCTTTATTCTCATTTAATTCTTATCGTCCTTCGTTCTTTTATTTACCCCTGCTTACTTGAACCAGAAATAAACTATATGTTAATTGAGAAGGAAATACAGCGGAATATGATTCCTCCTGCCACCACAAAAAGCACATTTATCTAGTGTCAAATTCTGTTACGCTTCGTATTCCAATGGTCGCCTTATGGTATTTAACAGTGCGTAAATCTATTTCAGCCCTTTTTTTACAGATTCTGTACAATTTAAAATCATCTGATCCTCATAGTACATAATGCTAGTACTTTCTGGGGCTATAGAAGCAACTGACAGGTACGAGGGTAGAATGGGGCCAGATACAGTTCATATGTACGTTATCTGCTTCTGAGCTCCTACGGTCTCGTGATTATTGTTGAAGTACGTACTGGGTAGGAGACGGGGCGAAGCGACCCAGAGAAATCTCCTCTAGAGTGCGTCATGTGCAGCCCGAGATATTAAGGTTATTGTTATGTCTTGCAATTGCGAGCTTGTAATAACATTTGGGAAGGGGAGACCTTCACGGCACGCAACAGAATTTACACACGTAAATAGGAAAGTTTTGTGCTCTTGCTGGAATATTAAACATTCGAACTATGAGCTACGAGTGTTGAAAATAAAATAAAATTCTTCGGTTCATTTCAACGAAGTTTAAAAAAAGAAACTCAAAATCCATCTTCCTCAGCAAAGCGATGTTAAACTGAATTGCACACTACTAGACAGGTGAAAAATTAATTACACAGTATATATAGCTCGTCCTTCAATAATGTAACGCGTTTAAACAAGACGCTTTTGGATTTCCAGGCCGCCGGATGGGTATTTATAACTACGACGTACCAGAGGTTGGTATTCGGAGGACGGTGTCATAATTTACTTGGGAAGGTTAGAATTAAAATCAGGTTCTGTTGTAACTAACAATGTTACAAATACAAAAGGAGTTAGTGTTCCAGTTTCCTCTGATCTGCAATCTATCATGCTACAAAGAATATTAATTAATCTCTGTTACAGCACTAAATATACTTACATGTGAAAAGTGTATTGAAATTCAGAATAACGGCGCGGTCAACAGTAAAAATCAGTCGTGGCACGTTCAAACGACATGATGTAAGAACACCAGGAAGGTGTTATTCTAGTGTTACACAATATTCAGAGTCAAGGGTTAATGTAAAATGTCCTCGAACGATTTAAAAACAAAACTATGCGACTATAAATAAATAGCTCTTCACCGTTCGGCTAAGAAACGTGTATTATCGTATCCAGTATAAATATTCCAGTGCATTTTATAATATTCCGAGCTACAAAAACCTAAAACTTCTAGCAGAAAGAAGGGCCAATGTGTTAAATATTAAAGAGAACAAGAAATGAACGGTTCACCCTAACGTTGTGCAACTTCCATATTTTCCAAACTAGCTATTTGTGAGTTTGAGTTCCCGTTTGATTTTAATTTTCATTTATTACCGATGCAAATAAATTGAAACCACCTCTGTACTTCTGGACAGTCGCCCTGATGAACGAGGAAGCAAAAGACCTATGAAACGTCGGTAAACTTCTGCCAGACTACATGGCGCAACAGCCCAGAAGACAGCCATCTTCATACTAGAAACCGTGAAAACATCAAGTCTCACAAATGTATAGTCTATATTCTGTTTTATAACATGGCCTATTTGCTTCAAACATTCAATACGTAAAGTGAAGGAGGCGAATAGTATACAAGTCCGACCTACTCCATCGCCATCATCATTTTGTATTTGTGTTTTTACGATTCTCAGAATAAACAGCGATTATTTCTTTAAACAGTTTTAACCAGATTATCAAATGTAATGGTGAAATGCTATCATTTTTTACGCATGGACTTAATTATTATTTATAAAAGCTGTAGCTTAGAAGGGTTAAACATACTAAAAACGCACTTTCACGAGATATTTTAAAACAGTGGGTAATGGAATTTTGTTGCTTGGATTCATGAGATCGTCTATAATGGGCAGACGAAACATTTCGGGGAACTGAATAAACAATTTCGGACCGTCAAACATGAAACTTTCATTTGACAGTGTATGTATTGCTTTACGTTAATTGTCGACAATACAATATAAATGTATTATGTGACTAATTCTGTATCTGAGGATTATTACAGGGATATCTGAATTCTGCACAAAAAGATATGGGACGGAACAAACAGCTTTCAGAGGTGGAATAAGCGGTGGGGCGAATCAATTAATAAGCATATATTGTGTGGAAGCATAGGATTCATGACGAACAAAACCCTAATTACCGATAGGACCGGTTAAGAATTAACGCCCGTAGTATCGGAGTATGTGAATATAATTATACTGCATGCATGAAGCACCACTTGACACGCAGCGCCATGATGATTGCTGTACTAATGAACTATATTCAGAGATAAAGGTTTCAGGCGACAGGGAGATTCATAAAGTAATAACTAAATTCATGGCACAGGGTCCTCCATCAAACATTTGTAGTAGCTCAGCCAAGCAAGAGTTTTTCTAATGCCTTTAAAAATCACCAAAGTTCAATAGAGCGTTCCTAAAACCCCAAAATAGGACTTTCTGAGCGGCTGAATCCATCCACACCTTCATACACTGAACCAATGACTCGTTCTGATATTCTTCCATTTGAGATTAGATCTCTCACGTGGACTCTTCCTCTGATATTTCACAATCGATATATTCTTTCTTTTACATTTTACATCTTCCCGCTTTATACCTGTTCGGACCTAACCCCCCCCCCCCCCCCACCACCCACCCCGTTAATATTTTACCCTTGCTAGTGTACAAACATTAACATTAAATCGGTTAGAACGCTGGCCTTGTAAT
>NW_019060046.1:184855-201456 GCF_000696155.1 Zootermopsis nevadensis
GTTCCAGCGTATAAATTATCGACGCAATTTTGTTAAAGTCTAACTTACATTTTTCTGTTGGATCTAAGAATATCCTCAGCACTTTGTTCAAAAACATTCTTGATTTTATTCTTCGCATGAAAGACCATCATATCAATACAATCAACAACAAAATTATATTTATGTATATTATAATTATAACGCATTTAAAAAGATATATTACATCAAACGTAATGTCGTTTTTATCAGAATACTTTTTGGTAAACGTCTATCGTGGTTATTAATTAATTTCTGGATATTTTTCTTTAAAAAGTTTTAAGACAAAAATTGCGGGAAATAGCAATTACAGATTAAGTGCCTTTGATTATGTTAACATTGCTGCTACTACAGTACGAGACGGCGTTGCTACACAGATGACCAACATCGACAATAATTATGCAGCTTATTGGTCCTTTCCTGAGCATAATTTTCATTTCTCAGATGATAACTTAACGAATCACATAGTTTCATGTCTGCAAGGCTTAACATAAAATAATCGTACGTACATTAAACAATTTTCTTCTCACGAAATGTCACATGTCTAATTTCACTGGTTCATTAGTCGCTGATAGCAAACCAAAAGCTAAATATCGATTTTAAGCAGCCGACATGTGATTGTTATTGTTATTTTTCAAAGACTTACTTGCATATGAAATTCCAGGACTCTGTTTAAGTACCTTATATTATTAATTATAGGAAATGAAAATTTCAAGGATGGACAAACAGCCTCCAGGGAGGTGATGTTCAAAACAATTTATTTGTGGTCTGTTTAACGACACTGTCAACAGATCTTACTACATCCTATAGCCTAGAATCGAATAACAAGATATTTAATGAATAATGAATTGAAACGGTTGTGGAAGGAAGTGGCCATGTCCCAGTCTAGGACACTACTGAAGCGTATGATTGGAGAAACTGAGGAAACCCGCAATAAAATCAGCGAGGATAGCTAGTCTCCGATTCGAGATTTGAACTCGGGACTTCCCGAATACAAATCAAATCTCTGGACTGTCATGTACGGTGTGTTACCAACGAGCTTCATGGAAGTCTGTCAAACGGTTTAGAAGTGTTTCGTGGGGTGGACACAAGGCTCGACACATGTTGGTTACATGACTTATTCGTGTAACGATATAAGAAGAGTCAGACCACAAAATCGCTCGCTCTAATGGTTAAATTTATGCGGGTTCACTTGTTTCCATAGTTACAAGCAACACAGATGTACTCGTGTGGAGCGTGGAGCGTGGTGATTAATAAACGCAGTTTCAGGCAAAATAATGGGAGCAAACAGCAGGTGCTCTTTTTGAGTCCAGTGACCACAATGTAATTGAAACGCCTGAAGGCAATACGCTGATTGAAAGTGCTCTGAATCGTAAAAATTACAATATAAAAAGGAATACATAACAAATCGTATTCAGATCAATTGAATTCCATAACGTTCTCATAAATCATATACTGCATCGAACTAACATAATCCTGTCAACTAAAAGATTCAGTATTACTGACATCATTGCTGCATGATTCTGAGCCAAATCCAATCTATTTCCCTATCGTTACCAGTATTACTCACTCTCCACTTCGTAAACGAAATCAACGGCATTTCAAGGCATTTTCCCAACCCAGTTCCGCAGTCGCTTCTCTTCCTCACCATCCGAGCCACATGCCCAGCCCATCCCAACCACCTAGATGCCATTATACTGTACAAGAACTTCAGGTTACGGATATGGCCATGATCGTGCTGCCTCCATCATCAGGTCGATGAGCAACGCATCGCCCTGATGATCGGTGCAGCAAATACCCCTGAAAAGTCGGTAAACGTCTACCAAACTACAGGGTGCAACAACCCAGAAGACAGGCTTGCACTCATTGCCGCGAGAAAATCATATCCTAATTTTTCCAAGTTATCTGTGAGCTTCACAAAGTGTGTACCCCTACACTAAGGACAGTCTTTATACAAATAGGTTAGTCTCAGTTTATAAGATGCCTCACTTCAACTTCCCTAGGTCCGGAAATAGGGATTAGCTCTATCTCCGAAACGTCGTTTTATATTTTTATTTTACTAGACGATGGAAAATATCTAAAGAATTTTTTATTCAAATAACTCACCATCGTCACGAACTCTTAGATTTGATATATTCTTTTGTACATTTTATTTTATAAGCTACAAAATTTACACTTCTTCAATGAATAAGAAGTATTGTAGTGGATTTTAGGTTATTTTTTAAGGGAAACGTTTGGAAGCATTTTGTGATGATGATTTATTTTAGTGACGTACAAGTGTATAAGAAATTATCAGAATTAAATATTCTATTCAAGTTACCCAATAAGGTCTGAATATATGGACTTAGAAGCAAACCTAAGACTTGCGTTTGTGTACCACGACTACGCCGGAATACAAAGGGCAGAACTAGGCGACGTCTAAATGTCCTGAAGTGCGATGTAACTCTTCAATCGAGCGATTCTGTGTCAACAGTTTTCAAAATCAGGAAGCTGAGGAAAGATCTCGTTTTCAAACATTCCTCGTCTGATTTCGAGTGACTGTTATACAGGTTCTTTGAAACTTAAAACCGCGACCGAACAATAAGAGAAGACGCTTCGTTGGAGATCACAATGCCGTCGTTGCCAAGCAACGGTGACTGATGACGTCATGGAGTAAAGCCGCGGTAGTTTCGCTGCAGAAACCATTCAATAGACTAGATTACCATATCTTCTTCCTCAGAGAATTCTTTGTTTAAAATTTATCACTGTCATCACATTGTGCGAAGTTAATAACCACGTCGTAAGATTCGCTTCAATTCTGTCCAGTATGTTACGTTTTCCCACATGCTGTTAGGCTTCATGTCCTAATCACGTGAACGTTTACGTAATGAAGAAAGAACAATGGGTGTTTAATGACGTTTCGGAGGTGCTTGCTGCTTCTGTGATCAGGGCGATCGCCCTCATCATGGACGAAGCAAGCACCTGTGGAACACAAGCTTCTAACAGACTACACAGCACAACTCAGAAGACAACCATCTTCATATTTACTGCCGTGAGAACCCAATCCGATCAATTTATTTCCCGTGTTCTGTTATTCCGTGAAAGTACAAACCTTGTTGGGCCGACAACCGACCCCAGGATCGGTACAAAATGTTCAAGGGAAACAGAGTTTCAGAATTATTTATGAATCGGAACACGGCTAATCCATCATACATGAAGAAAAAAGAACCATTACAAATTTCGTCTATAAACCATAGACTGAAATATGTATGAGACTCCAGAAAATAATCAGATAATTTTAAATTATACGGAATGAATTAGGTGAAACCACCTGTAAGTTGTCAACGAAGAGTGAACACACCATAGAAAAAAATGTCAATGTGTAGACTAGATCTAAAGCTTTCTTGTTTAAACTATTTTTGACCTTAATAGGGTGAAGAAGGAATACTGCGGTGGTTTTCCACCTCGGTCCACGCGATAAATCAATATACGTCATCAGTAGCAAGAGCTCCATTAAAGCAAAGCGTGGCAACGCCATAAAGATATTATAAGGGAACGGTGACTAATATGCTTCTAAAAAGCCTGCAGACTTCAGAACGGCGCCAAGGAGCTCAGTACTAATTGCGTAAAGAACGGCTTCGCTCACAACTCACAGACATACAGGAACTTTTATAACAAAAGCAGCAAGGAAGTGTTTTCTGGAACAGTAAACAAGTTCCTCAGTTGGTCAAGAAATTCTGAGCCCTGTACTGAAGCCCACTTACGCAGGCCAACTTTCGCTTGCCAGTTAGTTATATTATAATGAATGTCTTCCATCTGATATTAAATTAAAATATAGTTTGGTACTTAAATTCACGACAGGTGCACAGATACGAAGCAATCGTTTCTATGAACAATTGGAGGCTGGGCCGTGTTTACGTCGGGGCGAGCGACGCAGCCGCCCTGGGCCCCGATGTAAGAAATACTTCTTGCACAGCGACACCTTAGTCGCCCAAGAAGTGAAAATGTGACATAGAGCATGTTGAAGTATAGCCCATTATTCTAATATTAAAACAGAGATAATGCGCTCTTAAATAAATTTAGATCTTGGCTCCAATAATATTAAATAAAACAGGTTAACGGACTTGTTTCTTTCTTATCCTTTTATCTTCTCTATTTATTGTGCGTCTAGAAATCTTAAGCAGGGGTCCGCCGTCTCTCTAGAGACTTTTCTGCCTAAAGATCCCAACACGGTTCCTCACATTGGTTGTGAGAGGCTGGATAACATTCTGTCGCTCTCAGAGGTTATCTTGTAGGAGTACAGATACTACAGTGCTCCAGATGGCATTGATTAGTCATACAGCATTGGGACAGTTGATTATTCCGCTCACAGTGCGAGACATTCCATTCCCGGAGGAGCCGGTTAGTTTATTGAAGTCAAGACAAGTCAAGTTCAGGCGAATATCTCCCAAAAGCACATCATCAACCCAGGGAGACAGAAGAGCACGAACAAATATAAAGTGAATCGGTTCCAGAACAAAGCTGATATATCTATCAGTCAAAGTGACGAAAGTGTATACAAATGTTTGCTTTCGTGTTTAACGTTACAAATTATACTCTTGGAAGGTAATATCATTAGATATATTCTATTATTACCATAATGTCATTATCATTATCATTCATATTATAGAAACACTGCATTGGTCATTGTACATTCACTGAGTAATATTTTATATAAACGATATTTCGCCAGTTGGATCTTTTCCCGTCTTAAAGTGATTGGATAACATTGCACCAATTGGTCAAAATATCAGCCATTTATAAAATTTTAAGATGCACTGTCGTGTTCATAAGAAAATGCCGCTGTACCCTATTTTAAGCCACTCGTCATCACGACTCCATGAATACGAGCTAGGAGTGCTAACCACTGAGTGCGGATACATACTAATACAGCAACCCCCGAATCCTACTGGGATATGCTATCGCTGTGCCAACTCGCTCAACAGAGCTGTTCCACCGCATGCTTCTGCAAAAGTGAGAAACGGACGTACATTTTCAAGGCACCTCTTACATAATAACAAATGACCCTCGACTTGGATTGATCCCCAGACGGTTTACTCTTACGAATACAAATTTTACTTTTGTTGGTAAATCGCCAAGCTTGAACAGCTTTGTTTCACGGTGGTAGCTTCTATGGCTTCTTAGTTGGTTGTTAGAACTTGATCCACCGATTTTGGCCGATGACCTTGTAGGGAGAGCACAATATGCGGACCACTCAATGAAGGAAGGAGTTTCCGGCAGTCAGTACAGTCTGTGTCAGTGCGACAGTGTGGAAGCCTGTTATTATTGTCTTTTCCTCTGCTCCATACCGTGGTGGTATTTTATTTGGAGTGTACTGTACGCGGCCTGCTGTCATCCCTACCAGCAAACTTCTGGTAACTGACTCGCTCCGAGGTTCCGATTCACAAAGTTCAGCGATCAAAAACGCTGGAACGCAGTATACAGTGCTAGTTACATTACTTAACAACAACGCCTTAACTTGAGACGCTACTTAGAGTCGAATGCGATGAGTGATATGCATGATAAATAAAGAAGATCGAGTAAGTAGTCATAGTTGTGCCTTCTGACATTCGTGCGGAAGAATCCGACAAAAATCTCAAAAATCTTCGGTATGTTGGGCGGAAATTGGACTGGATACTTCTAAAACACAAATAAAATACTCGACCTTCTTGATCTTTGCCACATACCATAACGGAAAGAGAGACATCAACAGTGTGACTACTAGTTCCACGAGAAATAACAACCAAATAGAAGCAGCTACCCAAAATGCAGTACTGGTATTATGTAAGCCTCATTCATTAAGTAGATAACCTTTCTAATGATTAGCACACAGTGCTACGACATTAAGAAAAGGTAAAAAGAAAGAAACACAAACGATTTCGGAACACACATTAGTTACACCACAATTTCTTCGCGAACTGATCGTAACTTAAGCCTAAATGAGATCTACATGTAACTTTATGTTACCATAAAGTTTGTAACAACTGCAAGAAACTAGGCCCGAACTAAGTACAGCTGGCTACCGTTTCTTATAGCAGCATAAATTTCAAGTTTCTAAGTGATGGTACTTTGCAACACACACTAAGTTACTGAACGCCGCGGTTCAGTGGTCAGCATTTCAGTGTCCTATTTAGAAAGTCATGGGATTTACTTTCGGCTTGAAAACTGGCTGTTTGAGAGCTCTCTGGATCTCAACAGTTCATCAAGGCAAAATCTGGGACAGCAGCTAAGAGCTATTTGCACATACTTGCCAATTCATAACTCACAATCACACAAACAAACAAACAGAAAAGAAACATAGGGCACAACACATTTTCCTACAGAATTTTAAAACAGGATTTTATTTACAATTCATACAAGTATTAACGTTGATCATAAGTTAACGTCACCAAAGAAAGCATTTTTTGGAGTGATTTTGCTATCGCCACTCAAGACCCTGATTACAAAACTGAGCGAATTCAGAGTACCAAAACAAGGAAGGTAGGAGGAGAAAAAGGCGAATAAAACTGAGTTGAATGGAAGGGAAGAGTTTGAGGGGAAGAGAATTTAAATAAAAAAGAAGAACGTAAAAATAAAATGATTAGAAAACAAAACTTGTTTTTCGAGTCGACTCCATCCACGAGCTTTTTCAAAATACTATATTTTCACAACAAATTCATTCACTCCTGCTGACTTTTGTATGAAATATATAATGGGAATACGATAGTATGAAAAGGTTTGGGTCCATATTTGTATAAGATGCAGTAACGTACCCATTAAGCGAGCAGTACTAGGATCTCAAAAATGTACAAGGCCGTGATGTAATTACAGAAGAGGAGAGTAACGTAACACCACGTGCCATCTGCGTGATCTGCACTGGCTGCCCAACTAACACGAGGAAAGTATTTATTATGTGAGTAGACGACAACGTTATTTATTTCAAATCCTTAAACGATCTGAAATGAATTATCCGCTAAAACATGTTGGCGGGACTAATAATTTGAAAAAATAAAAGGCTTCTGTCTTACTTCTATGGTTCAGTGGTACTCCATCCATTTTCGACAGTCCAACCGATCACAAAAAAAGCAGCGTACCCAACTACAGCCAGCAAGGCTAAAAATCCTAATAACGACGCCTCGCTGGCTGAAATTGGCGAACGACGTATTTTATCTGATCGGTATTGCTGTGGTCCAGCATATGCAGTACCAATGAATCACGAAAGTAATACAGAATTTTTTTTGCTTTTCGTTTTTTTCTAAGTTTTAGCCGAAATAACACTGTTAACAAACACGCTCCGCCCCTGGCACAAATCATGTCAATATAATTACAGTTCGATAGTAAACAACGCTTGCAGCTGATACAAATTCGTCTGTCAGTACGGCATCGAACTCGTTTAAAGAAATAAGGCAGTGCGCCCAGACTCGTCAGTTGAATATAGTGATAATGATAAAGAACTGAGATTTTGTCCATAGCGGAATTCAAACCAACGAACAAGCTATTGTTATATTAGAAGGCTACTACGGTACTGGCCCTTTGCATAAGCTACCCGAATTTTTAACTATCGCATTTCCTCGACCTTAAAACACCGTCGATTATAAGACGCACTCTTGCTTTAACAATAGGTACGCTGTATCGATCTTAGACGCCATATAAATATTAAAACGCGCCTCGATTTAAGACAATTTAAAGTGACTCGTTTTTAAATAAAGCGCGTATTAAAATCGATTAAATAAGATATTTCAACGATGAGATTTTATAAAGCAAGGTATTTTTCTCTGTTTCATATTTTAACGGTTACTTTAAATTGTCGAAAAACAATTATAACTGCTCAGAAACGGCAAAAAAGGTTTCTTACAATGATTCTGTAACACACCAAACAAAACTCAAACCAAAAGCGAGAATACCACTCCCACCGCGAGGAGAAGGTCAGATAATAATCAAATAGGCTTAGTGCTTTGAAGGTACTAAACTGGATGTACGTCCGATTTCTGAAATGGTTCTTCAGTTAACATAAAATGTTTTACGAACGTCCACTGGGATACGAAGAACATAACAAGCACACTACAAAAGCAGAGGATTCAAATCGCGAAATACGGAACACACTATTCAGATTAATCCACATGCAAAGGGGAAGAAATTTTTATTACAGATCCCACGTAACTTTCCAGCATGTCCACTTCATATAAACACACACATTGACCTAGCTGAAAGCATTGGTATTCGATAGACATCGATATTTTGATGGCGTCCACATCGACCGGGAGGAATTGAGAGGGTGGCAATAGACAAGATGGTCCCTCGTCGGCAACCTCATGCCTCGACCTGACCCCTGTCTCTTCCAGCCAACTTCCTCTCTCGAAAGTCAGAGCAATAATTCACCAGCGTGCAGGAATGACTTTAGACCTCTCTTACTTCCACCCTTACTTTTTTGATAGCTTTGTTTGTCATCTATGGAATTTCAAAGGAAAGTATAATTCTTTTCTTTTCTCTTTTATGTCATACTCCAGCTATACGGGTTCGAATACTAGAGCTTTGTGGACAGACGCAAAAGAATACCAGGTAGTATAACAACAGACTGTTGACAGAAGTTTCTGTTGTGATTTGAAACTTACCAACCAAAGTCTGTGACTCATAGTCTCGTACAGCTAAAGAAGGCTACTTTCCGTGTAGTATATTACAAGTTTACCGACGTTTCAGACGTGTTTTCTTCCTCCATAAACAGGGCGATCAGGGCCTTTAATAGACAATTAGACGCTTGGTGCTCTCAGTAACCGCTAAGGTCAATTGTACCCGGTTAATCGAACATCCATGTTCCATTCAATTCACGGAAAACTCTATTTGCATTAAGAATACTATAGAAATCTATGTTTTATTCAGTTTCCGTCTGCAAATTATAAAAGATAACACGTAACCCTCTAATACCGAAGCGTATCTATATAATATTTACAGATTTAGATCCTAGGCATATAAAACAATATTTCTCCATTACAAAGAGACATCCCTTAATGTCGTCTACGAAAATTATTGAGGCTTATTCTAAGAATCACATGAAACTCGTAAATGCAAAATGTGGAAATAATTCAGACGAAACTGTGGGCATGCGCAGAAGGAAATGAGCCATGTTCAGCTAACAAGGTTAAGCTTTATTTTAATTTGGAGTTATTGGATTAGGTTGGATTGAGTTAGGTAAGATTAGATATGCACATGCGGAAAATTACGTCAGCGCATGCGCAACAGGCAGTTGGCAAAATTAGGCTTCTAACGGACAGATTACGTTGAATTTGGTTACGTTGGCCTACTTTAGGTTACGTAAGTTGAGGTTAGTTACGCACATGCGCAAGCGACAGTGTGCGCATGAGCAGATGCAAACGCAACCTCCCGTCAGTTCTCCTATACTAATTTAATGCTCATTTTTGTTCTACTAATCACTTATTACGCACAATTGCTTAAGCTTTGCTTGTCACAGGAATTTATAAACCAGAGTATAGAAAAAATAAAACATACATTTATTTAAGCCTATTATATTTATATTTTCATACTATGAAGTATAAAAACATGTCTGTCTATTCTTTCCACCTTCTTATATTAAGAGGATCCCGAGTTACGTAAACTATTCCATTAGGTACAAAAAACATTTCCAGATGCGGAAAATTTTGCGATTATACAATACCTGTTCCATATCCTTCCTCTTCTACAGATGAAGCTCTTTGTCGTCCAACGCCAGAATGTCGCTTTGAGTGAAACATATTAGCACCAGAATTAAAATGTAAATGAAATGTTGTTGTAAATGTTAATTCGCTATGCTTATAACGACATTTTTCCGTGCTTTCATGTTTTTTTTAACAAAGCAAAAACGTGCACAATCACGCATACGTTAGTATATTACAGTAACAATTTCGACTTGCGCAAAATTCGGGTTACTCAAGATCACCCAAAACGGAATGACTGCGTAAGTCGTGGAGCGTCTGTAATTAAATAAATTTAATCGGAAAAGGTATTAAACATTCGCGTCATGGTCTAACCAAAATGTATGTGACAGTTCTCTGTAGCGAAATTAACAGTTTAACTGTAATATTTTGTTTGCCTGCACGTATTTCAACTTTAGTTTTTTTGTTGTGAGCTTTCAAAGGAAAATGCAGTAGCCACTGAAACACGTGCATCATTCTGGTGTTTATTTACAAAATATGTGCCTGTATAATTGAATTACAAGGATGCGCTTTGAAAATGACGAATCTCAAAATCTGCGGTTTCCACTCACTTCAGTAGCATATTATGACTAGTGTAAAATGAGAGGGCGATGAGAATGGCGGATGCTGGACATAGTTTTCAAACAGCAGGTCACAACGAGCAGAAACAGTAGCGATTTTACAAATCAGTGTCGATAATAAATAAACCCGATATCTACTTTTTTCCCCAAAGTTATTCCAAAGGGGTGTCAGTATTTCAAACTTAAACAATTATTAAATGCGGAAAGGAACAAATCAATCTATTCATAAATAACAGTATATTGTTTATTTTAATTGTTATTTTGATATGATTTCCATTTGTAACTATTTAATCGTGGTTTCAACGGAGCAACCAATGTGTCCATGTTATTTTACGACTGGCAGTTACTCCGGCTTAATGACAAACCACCATTATAATAGTTCCCACACATATTTCAAGTCAGGAGTCTTAGTCGCCATGATGCGTTTTGTTAATTAGTAGACTAGTTATAATTAAATTCTTTGTTTCAACGTGCTAACTCAACGGCTTCATGAGCCGAATACATTTAGCACAAGAAGATAAAATAAACTTCAGAAAGAGAAAACGTTAAAAAATAAGCAAAACAAGACTAAGCTGAATGATCGTTCACATAATACGTAAATCTAAACAATTCCTCGTATCGAAAAGGTGTACTCGAAGGAGACAATGTTTTTGTCAAAAATGTGCAAAAACCTACATACCGTTCACAGAAAAATGTTACAATGCACTGATTATGCTGAAAGTATAAAATATTCTTATTTACTTTCATTCTTTACACCTGAAGACGAAGACAGATCCACTCTTCCATAAGTTAATAGCAGACGATGACCAAAATCCAAAAACTCGATAGTCCAAATAACTTTAACGTCATTTAATTACAATGCAGTGTGAATTATAAAGACACGGCGTATTCTAGAGGAAATTCAATACCTAAATCAGAGAAGCACGTAACATGATACAAAGTATGCTTTTCGTTTTGCGGGTTAAGTATTTAAAGCTTACGAGGTTCAAGCTCCTAGAAAGCAATATATATTTACTGTAGACCCGCACTCAGAAAAGAAAAACGGGTAAAGATTTGATAAAAATGTGAGTTTTTCGCTTAGTCGACTTGTGCTATGGGACAAAATCCTCTGATATTCTCAGAAGCACAAGCAAAAGGACAGACACGAGGATAAGACACTCTAGCGGAGCGGGAGGTTAAGTCTGCGGGTTATCTCAGATCCACGGCAGAGTGTAAGAACGTTCTTTCAAGACAAAGCCTCCTGAAAGTCAATGATGATGCGATCCACATCAGGCTCTCTTGATATCAAGCCGACACACTCCCTACAGTCTGCACACCATCGCGTAGACTACAACGAGTATCTAAACACACGCATTTTCATGCATACATACATGCAGACCTGCATCCATACTCTTATATGCACACGCATACATATATCAGAATCACGTATGTATACGTAGGCCTAAATACACGTAAACGTTATTCCAGCACCTGAGACAGATAAGACCTATCTATCCTTGAAAATTGCCGTCTTCTGGGTTGTTGCGCTGTGTAGTCTGGTAGATGTTTACCAACGTTTCAGAGGTCATGCTGCCTCCGTCATCAGGGCGATTATGACGGAGGAAGTATGACCTCTGAAACGTTGGTAAACATCTACCAGACTACACAGCGCAACAACCCAGAAGACGGCAATCTTCAGACTCACCGCCGTGAAAACCTCAAATCCTTCCTTCAACGGTCGTCCATACTTTCATGTTTCTCCCTGTTCTTAATTTTACCTTTAATTTGAGGACCTAAGACCCATAACAACAAATTGCTTTTACAACGGCCCTTCTAATGAAAATGATAGCCACGCCATTCGCAGATTTATAAAAAGCAAATATTCACAATAACCTGACTATTTTAGTCGTTCAATTATTATGGTTTACATTAAGGTTAGTTAACTCAAAACCAAAACTGAATTACAAATGACAGTGATTCATTAGCTTGGAATACGTAAAGCGTAACTGCAAATTCTGTCCATCTTCAGATTCAGAGACAATATTATAAATTGTTCCGTTACGAAACAAACTTATATGGTAAATAAACTTACCAACTGCTATCATCTTTGTGCTGCTTGTCACTGTTAGGGGCAGAAGACCTGGGCTTCTTCATGTTCCCTGCAGACACAGAAGACGAATGTCAGTGACTATACCGTAAAAACGTGAACAAATGTACGACAGAGTAGTTCGAGGCTTTAACGTCCTCTTGGTTCTCAATAACCGCAGTTATTTAGATGAGTCGAGCGAACGCGGCATCTTCGCGCGCCACCGCTCCAGAAGCTTGGCAGGTTTCCACGGCCGTTTACCCTCAATAAAACGCAGCGTTACAGCGTCAAATGGCGCTGTTGATGTATGTGTTCCTTACCACTGGTTAAGCTGCAAGGTAAACTGCAGACCGCAACACATCCACGTTACCGTAAAACACACTACCGGGCTTTCAAAGTAGGCATTCAAACAAACACACAGCCTTCTTCGTTACGGTACATTTTCGGAGTCAAATCTAGAGACCAGAACTTTACTTGTGTATTTTTCTTCGTTTATATGCCTCTATATTTTCTTACTTCAATATTTATCTCCTTATTAATTTATAAAATTACGTATCAATTTTTCCGCGTACAATATATTTATTTACATAGTTATAATTTATACAAATAAATTGACGTTGAGGTGTGACCAGTTTATTACGTTCAAGATCTCAGAATTCCACCCGTACTATGTTTCGTATTACTGAAACTGCTTTATTTTCAAAGAGCCAAATTTGGCACTGTACACAGAGCGCAAAGTGGCCTAAATGAAAAGCTCCAACAAACCTTACCCTGCAAGCGATACGTTGCATCACACTTTTGATTTGGATTCTCAGTAGCCCATGACTTCCCCCTCAGTCGATAAGGAAAATGCCATTGTATCAACTTTCATCTATCCTGTATACGTTGTCCAAATATGATTTCAAACTTAAAATTTATATATATATATCCTTTAATTCGTTGAGACAATAACTTGAAATAGGTCGCTACATCCATCACTGCCAATCAACCTGCCACTTGATGCCAAGAAAATGATGTAATTGAGAAAGCGTCATTATATTACCAAAAATAATTTAGTAGATTCATCATCAAATGAAAAAAATTTCGATTTCAGGAAAAAATATCGATTCTTACAGACATCAAATTTAAGACGCGCGATTTCAGAAATCATAATGTGTGAAAAAGTGCATCTTAAAATCTGGGATATACGGCATTATTTTAGTTATGAAAGCAATTTCACATTACGAAATAAGGTACGTACGTATTAACGGAATAATAAGACATTAAATGAATCATGAACGTTTACATAATTTAATTAAATTTTGCAAGATTTGAGGTTTTCGCAACGGTGAGTATGAAGAGTTCTGTCTTCTGGTTTGTTGCGTTGTGTAGTCTGGTCGATGTTAACCAACGTTTCAGAGGTCATACTGCCTCCGTCATCAGGCTACACCATTCACATTCCGGCACCTATAAACCTAGCCCCACACACCCTATTGGCTTATTCATCGCCCTGATGACGGAGGCAGCAAGAACCTCTGAAACGTCTGTAAAATTCACCAGACTACATAGCGCAACAACTCAGAAGACAGAAATCTTCTTAAATAAACTTATCTTCGCCACAAAATTTTTCTAGGTTAACAAACCTAATCAGTATTTAAACACGTAACAATGCTTTCTGATACGCAATGGCAGCTGCTCCCGGAATCGGTATTCAGGTATTACAAATCTAGTGGGCACATTAGAAGTTTCTTCTTATTGTACTGATAGCCAATGTCATTCCCACTTCTTATCTAATATCCTCATTACGTTTATGATGTCATTCTGTATCCTGCGGTCACTCTGAGGTAACGAGATTCTGCCATCTCCATTCTTGTAATTTCTCTTCTCATTAAATTCCAACATTCGGATCCATATTAAAACACAGATACGATTATTCTCTTAAAGGTTTTATTCAGGCTTCCTTAAGGAATGCTCCTACTATAGTTCCCACAGTTCCAACAATTACTGAAATCGGTTCAGATTTATAGTTTTTGTTACAAGTTTCCATCATAACAGCCAAAGTACGGCACAAATACACTTGACTCTCGTCATGTACGGTTATAACATCATTCATTACATAAAACGTACAATATTCGTCATTTTTATGTTAAACTGGCATTAAAATCCTTTCTTGTTAAGCGTATCATCTGCATTTCCTCATACTGGAGAAAGTCCAACGTAACTAATAGGCTTTATAGTTCAGCCGCAAATAGAATATTCACTTTCCAAATAATACTGAAATAAAACGGAAGAAACGCGGATAACAAATGCGCGTAAACTGGGATCACATTTTAAATTGAAATACCGTTATTATTTAAAAACTTTACCATCTAAAGCATGCATTGCTGTTTCACGGAAAATATAAGTTAAAAGCAGGATTCAGTTAGATCATGCTCGTCTAACACAAATGGCTCGCGGACGTTAGGTTTGCAGGACTGTCAAAATATCACTTACAGGGTTATAATCATCTGTAACAGTATGGAAGTGGCAGGTGGCAGTCCCCTTGGGGTGTCAGCGTCACATAATCGGATATGATCCATTAGCATATAAATCATAGCGTCATATCCGCCCCCATTGCTTCCAAACCAATTAATTGTAGGCCTATACATGAATCCAATTACCAATTTCAATTTCAGCAGTACATCATTTATTCATGTATATTAGCAATGTTTGTACTAAAAACATCAATAATGCACGTGTTCTTCAAAATATACGCCATGTTTCAACACTAACGATTCATAAGTCTTTGGTAGTTTGAGGTTTTCACGGCGGTAAGTACGAAGATGGCTGTCTTCTGGGCTGTAGCGCCGTCTGTCTTACCGTCCTGACGATGGAAGCATCAAGGACCTCTGAAACGAAGGTAAACTTCTACCAGATTACAAGGCGCTACAAACCAGAAGACATCCACTTCTTTGTAATCCATTGATTTTAGGTTGTTACAAGTCTTTCATGACACAGACGGTGTGACGGCAGAGTTGAACACTCTCGTACAACAGTCTCTCGTAAATTTCAAGACACTTCAATTTCAGAGCTATATCTCAAGAGGGTCGTAACTCGTGGGAAGCAGTTAATTTCCATTAAGACCATTCGACCGATTGATGGACTGAAAGGGAAAGTCCTTGCTCTATAAATTAAGACTTACTGTACACGCTTACCGAGTTCTTGGTGACTTACACATTCTACCGATAAGTACTTAAACTTCGTTCTGATTTGCAAGAACTTTCCTCTTTATTCTCCGCCTGCCTTATATATGTTTCTTAGAGGGTGCACCAAAAACACTTACGTTTAGCCTGTCGTAGGAAAAAAGATATACAAATCCCACTTCTATTTTTCTGCAGAATATTAGTGACATTTGCCTTTGTTCAGGACGTTTCCACACTTGTGGGTTGCCTTTTCTAAGTGCTAATTCTTGCATTTTATCTACCATCTTCCAGCCAAGACCTCTCTTCTCTACAGCTCCCATACCTTGGTCCGTCCATCGTGTGCATGGTGTGCCCCTAGATCTTCCTCCACGCACCTTCGTTTCCAACGAAATTATTCTTACTCTATGCTTACACATTCTCCTATCATGCACAAACGAGTGGCCTATTACCTTGACTACTATTTGACGACGACGACGAAAAATGAAAAATTATCGGATGCATATCTGAGCTTACGTCTGCCAGCGATGCTTTTCTTGAGAAATGGTGAACCGAGCGCCTAACCGGAATAAAGACATTGTACTCGGAGAACTTCTTACCCCCCTCCCCCCTCTCATCTTCTCCCTGTGACGTCAGGGAGTGTGGAGATGCGGTAGCAGACGCTGTCCGAAGAAAATTTAATTATTATGGCATTAAATCTTGGCTCCAGAAGGTAAACCGGGATAACATAAGACGTGTCTCTCCTGAAATTGAGATTCCGAACAAATTCTTGTTAGTTCCATATTTATGCTGACGTAATTACATTCTCTAACAACCACAGACGATATTGCACTTTAACATAGATCATATCACGCTGATTAACAATTACTGGTTGCGTGTCTCCCATTCGGTCATATAAGTTCTTCTCTTTCATTAGATTCACAAATTGCAGTGGTGCCACAACATTCATTCTACTTGTATTACATTATCTTTTAATTGTAATAGACACGTAATTTTATCCGAACCAGTACATTCCACCTACATGCTGCAACAAAAACAAAAACATTCGATGCAATGGTTTGTATTTGTTTATTTGCTAGTATTTTATATGACGACGCTG
>NW_019060046.1:201470-237976 GCF_000696155.1 Zootermopsis nevadensis
ATCGAAGAAAACGCGAGTGGCCTAATTTAAGAAAGTATCCCATCATTTTCCTGGATATACTGAGAAAAACCACGAGGAACCTTATTCAGGAAAGCTGGTCTCGGGGTCGACATTTGAACCCGGGAGCTCCCAAACAAGGACTGGCAATGTCGTCAGTTAACTCCGTGGGGCAAAGTCCTTCTTTAAAAGCCAACAGTGGCTCAGCTAGTCAGACATTCCCCACTTTGTATGAAACATAGGTTCATTACTGCGTTCACGATAGACACCACCGGCCTTTATCCTGAGGTAATGTTATCGTTATTGCGAGCAAATTATTAACATTAAATCTATTTCTTTTTTAAAAAGATGTGGCATAACAGGTTTGCTATATATTCCATTATGATGGAGGCAGCAATCACCTCTGAAACGTCTGTAAACCTCTACCATACTACAACAACTCAGAGGACAGCCATCTTCATATTCGTCTCCGTGAAAACCTGAAATGTCACCTGATGAAACAAGGTCAATAGTCCTATGAGGCTATAATACCCACAGCATCTGCATTCTACAGACTGTGTGACGCTATGTCAACTTCGTAGACTCCCTATGGTAGAAACACATAGCATACTTGGAAAAAGGTATAAGGAACTTCAACATCATGTTTCCCGCTACACTGTGAGGATAAACAGTGGCATCCCGCAAGAAAGTTCCAGCAGGAAACTTCCAAAAGAATGTACGAGCCACAAGAAATCCTCTACTCGTTGCGCTGTAATAGTTAACTCCCAACTTTGTTCGAAAATCTCTTTCTACTTTCTTACTACGTAATTTCGCAGGAGTTCTGGTGCCAAGAAATGGAAAATGTTGCCGAGTGGCTGCGTCTACAAAGACATCGAATGTTACGTCAAAGGATGAGAATAAAAAGGAGAAAAGAACAACAACTCAGAATAAACAGAGGGACAAAAATACATGAAAGTTCATAATATGGTGGGCGTGGTATCCTATGCTCTCCTACGACTTCGCTTTATGGAATGAAAAGTTTCTCTTCTGCAAATATGAAGGACATCTCTGGACGCATCTAAAAAAATTCGTCTCTGCCTTCTAATAATGTTTCAGTCTTTCTTTGACATACGAATTTTCTTCCCCGGAGAAATCAAATAAACATCTCTCACCAGTGTCGATATTTCAAAACGAAGCTGGGAGAAGGCTGTGTGGTCAGCATTCCTAAAGGGTCTCAACACAGGATTCAAAGAATAATAATGTGGTTTGGAAAGTCAAAACAGAAAAGTAACTTTGCTTCAAAAGTAACGCTCCGAGTAGCCTGCTGAAAACATGAACACACATAAACAACGTGAACATTCCGTCGTTTGATGATCTTCTCGGTCTTGGTGTCGGGTATACTCGTCGGTAGATGCCAACATTTCGGAGGAACGCACTGTCCCCATATTAAAGTCTTCATATTCCGTCGTGTCTACCTAGTTGATGCACATTGTCTTTTGAGTTCTGTTTCTGTGATACTTTGAAGTGTGCACCATCGAAGGCGTTCTTCTACACCCTCCTACCTTCCTGCAATCTTCGCGCCGAGTTGACTGACAACGCACTGAGACTGCAGACAGACAGCGCGTACTGAAACGAACTGAACATTATTTAAAACGATGTAGTCGTCTTTTTTCTTAGTGTTCGAATTTTGTTCAACAATAAAACAAGATTTGGCGTTTTACCTGCCTTCATACGTCCCTGCATTTGCCAGTTCTGCCACAAATAACAGTGGTTACTGGAATGCCAGGGTGTTAATCTATGTCCCAAACACACTCCTACCTTAATGCCTACCTCAGTTTTACGTCGCACAAACGAGGCTCTGACGACCAACTCCAAGAGGTATATGTACCGTGTGGTAGAAGTCCAAAAGAAAAGAAAAAATTGCTCATTAATTAGCAATCTCATTTATGATCTTATTGTTCTCATTCTCAGCAGGGAGTTACCGGACAAGAGAATAATCAGGCTAAAAGTAAGTTCTGAACAAAATTTCGACCTCAGGTTCACTACCTCGGGGTCGCAAGAGTGGATACTGTGATGTGACTGGATGTGCAGTTCCATAATGGTGCACCAGAGATTTGTAAATGACAGCACTAGCTGCAATTAACAGGGGACCGCAAATGCACTGTAACAACATATTCACATCATAATATAACGGTTAGGAGTCCCTACCTACTTCGTAACATGATGAAAATCTCCACTGCGGGCTGCTAATTAAGTAAACCAAATTGAACACGTTCGCTATGAATGAAGCGTAATTATGTCACGAAAATATTGTTATTTATGTTTTGACCTCCTTTTTACTGCTAAAATCATAAGCGAGAGCATTTATTTGATAAAGCTCTCTTGTGGCCACGGGGTTGTGTGCGATATTTTAACACTGTAGAATGACAACATAATAGAGGACTGTTTATTTGGAGCGTATCAGAACCACATACAAGTGCTGTCTCGGGCAACACGCTTATGATCGAAAGGCAATTCCATAAAACTCGCATGTACCATCAATAAATCCGTCTTTAATATTTATATTCGTTCAGTCCAGACTGACGAGGATGCTAAAGCAGGATTACTTAATTTTAAGTCATCATAAATTTCATTATGTACCGTGACAACGACTAACGCATTAATTAAAAGCAATCTTTAAGGACAGAAACAAATATCTGCTAGTAACACATGATTGCTCTGTCGGCATAGGGTACGTAACATTTTATAACAGAATCTGCCATGAGTTTTGTCAATCTATTGTACCTTTCCTTAACACCAAAACTTTTCTACGACGCGTCTGTGTGGATTCACATAGCACCTCACACATTTTTACAGTTTTCCCCTTTATATTCTACGCCTCTGCAAAGCGCCTATCAACAGCTATTTGAGTTCAAATTCCTTTTGCCAATAATTTAGCCTCATGCATACTCCATCCCCTTACACTTAACCGAGTTACACCTAAGCAGAATAAATACATTTGACTTGTGATCAAACAGGTACTTCTGTGTATTAAATCTAAGATATTTGTGCAAAGGGCGTAGATCTCTTTGTGAATTACATTGTGTATGGTATCCTAGCAACGAAAAGACAGAAGACGGAAGAAAACTGAAACAAAAATTGAATACAGTTACCGGCTGTTTAATGTCAAAAACTTAGCTTTATGCTTCCACGGCAGATTTAAGAGTTACGTTTCTTCCCTAACATAAACAACGACAATTTTCCTACTAACTTGACTGAAGTTCTTACGCCTTGTCCTTACGTTTTCGCGACTGGAGTTTACCCTGAAGATGGAAATTGCAATGTTTGCAGAAACACTGGCTAATTTTCAACATTCGATGTTGCTTATTCCGGAAATCCGAAGTTGTACATTGAATTATTTCCTCTTTCCATGCTAATATTTAATAAGATAAACGTTTTTCTGCTAATATATTTAAGTTTCAGATCTCTGAAATTAAAATCACGAGTGCATGGCAAGCCACGAATCAGATTTCTTGTATATTTTCTGTACTTCGTTACTCTGTCGCCTGCTGTGAGACGCACATGGAAAATCATAAATCTGTATGTCATAGGAACCTTTATCTTCTTAAGAAACTGCAAGTGATATAGGCTGATCATAAACATTTTGAGATAAAATTAATAATTTACTAACACGAAGGCAGAGCCTCTTAAAGTGCTTTATGATAAATGTCGGTCATGTGTAATCATAAACTTCACTGACATCTGCTTGCATATGCGAATCCGGTGAGGTGTTTCAATTGTGTCAGAGTCATGTACCCAACAGCTATGGCAACAATGACAACAATATGGGCCTCAGGGATGTAGGTCAGACAGCCGGGAGTCGAAACACGTGTGACATCCGAAACAGAGCTCGGTGATGGAAAAGCAATGTTTAGTCCCACGGCTTTGCGATCTCACTGATAGCGTAAAATTTAAACAGAGATAACATTACAACTAATGTTCTTTTGGGTTTGGCAGCGTGTAAACTCGTAGGTAGCTGCCAACGTTTCAGTGAAACATCCTGTCTTCATCTTCAGGACTGAAGTCCACACGGAAATAAAATCCAAAACACCGTTGTCATCCTCGCCACCGTGAAAACCCCAGATCTCAAATATTTTAGTTGTGCCTATAATACGTTTGCTATCTGGGTGCACTAACATGGACTATAATTTGCCTGTAGTTTTGTATGGGTGTGAAACTTGGTCTCTGACACTGAGGCAGGAACGTAGACTGCGGGTGTTTGAGAACAGGGTGCCGAGGAGAATATTTAGACCTAAGAGGGACGAATTACCAGGAGGATGGAGGAAGTTGCATAACGAGGAACTTCATAAGTTGTACTCCTCGTCAAATCTAATAAGCATGATCAAGTCACGGAGGATGAGATGGGCAGGGCATGTAGTCCGCATGGGAGAGAAAAGGAATGTACGTATACAGGGTTCTGGTTTAAAAAATGAAGTTATTTTGAAAACGTCCTGGATATATATAAAATAACGAAAATTATGTGCGCGTTATTTCTGTATGTATAATAGCTTTGTCATCTCGTGAGCCTAAGCTGTGCGCATCCATGAACTATAGAAATTCTTGCGGAACTCTGTCATTTGCAATAGCTTTCCATATGTGCTTGTATTTTAAACAAATTCATTTGAACCAATACCTTCACAGAAACACAAATAACTAATGTTCACTTCCAGAACAGAAGCGCTGTACAATTGATGTTAAATCAGATCTGATAAATGAAATGACACATAATTAGAAGCAGTCCGTGTTTATGACGACTGTTACAATACATGTACATTGATTTCTCCGTGTGTTAAAATTTCCGGCAGAACTGTAGCATATTGATGTGATAACAGACATGTGTAACACGTATTACGAACGACCAGTGACTGCAATGCGACGAGAATAACTGGCCACTGTTAACTACGCTATTTTAGCAGACCACACGAAAACGTATTGCATGTTTGTTTATTATTTTAGTTTATTTAACGACGATTTTCAGTATCTCAGACAATATAGCGTCGAATGAGAGAATGACAGTGAATAATGAATTGGAAAGGATGTGCAAGTAAGCGGTAGTTGCCTAATTTAAGGTACGTATTATCCCGGCACTTGCTTGGAGGATATATCTTTCGCATTTACCGTGATTGTCCCTGATGTTGGGAACCGTCTCCCAAGTTTTTTACATGGTAGGTCCTCATGAGGGACAGCAAATGCGTATCCTTCACAACCTATAGGGCAGAACTGTAAAGGCCCACAGAATGTTTAAGAATAAAAAAACTACAAAAATGTCCTTGCAGAGAATGAGAATCCAAGTTTGTTTTAAAAAACCGCACGTAATTTTACAAAAGTTAAATAATACATTTAAATATATGAAAGACAAGCAAACAGGGAATACAAAAAACACGCAAAGCACAAAGCAGCTTTTATATTCCTTCATACAAACTCTGGAATTTCAATTTTTAAGAGTGGGAGATACAAGTCACTTTAATTTCTCGCGTTAACGCAGACAATTTTCTGTTGCAAAATGTGACATTTAATGTTTTCATTTTATCGTACTTCAGGCTGAGAATAGGCCATAATTAATTTTGCAATCCAAAAGTAATCCAGAAACCGTTGAGACAGATGATATCAAATTCTAATCCTTTCCGATTCCATCAGATAAATTACATCTCTCTTTAGCGAGCAAAATCTGACGTCAGGAACGACATTATAATAAGCATTTTACAGGTTAGTCAATTTGCGCTTAAATACCTTGGGCTACCTAAGGTGGCTTAAGATAATTTGTCCCCGCAGCCAAAGTGGTGATCTACGTAATGATGCTCTGAAAAGAATTTCCCAGTATGGTTGGCTCGAGATTACATACTCGGGGATTTGACATTTTACATTTCGTACATCACGAAAAGTATCCGTTATTTTGTTTATACGAGGTTCTCAAGGCAGTTAATATCTCACTTCGTCTTTATTTTCTTTCGTCGAAATTTAAACACAACTGAAATGTATCGGCAAACTTCTGAGTTTTACTATAAAACTCTCCGATACAAAATTTCGTAAAATTCCGTGCAGACTTTATCGCGTTTTTATATGCAGACGGGTGGCCAGGCAGTTTTGACGACGACAAAAGGTGCAATTCTGAAATTTTTATGTGCAAACACGTCTAAAAAACGTAGTGGCGAAAACTAGACAAGTTCACGTATGGTAAGATTCATGGCTACTCTATTTGTTAGGTTTATGTAATAGCTTACGCATTTGAACAAACACAGCACTGACTTTATAAACACCCTGTACATAGCCAAGTTGTGGATGTGACAGAAATATAATTTATGATAATGTTACTATGTCACGCACTTCATTAGCGGTGCTCAGTACGGCGTATCACCACCAGCGAGCAGAGGGGAAAGGATAGGGACGAAGGGTGGAAATATCAAATAATTCATCTTGTACTTAGCAGGAAAAGCTAATTCTGAGAGCCACGAAATTGAACAGAGGGGATAAAAGAGAGAAGAAAAAAAGCAGGACATAATATCGAAACCCGCAGCGAACTCAAAAAGATTCTGAGAACGAATAAAGAGAATAAACAACATAAATGGGGAGAGTAACTTAAAAATTTACTTCACGTGACGGCTGTACAAGGACAGACAATATTTTTATCAGTTTCTGCTGCGCTGCTAACAGAATAGAATATGACAAATTGGTCCCCTACGCAAGCAGTTCACAGCTAACTGGAAGTACTCAGCCTAAGTCATTTTAGGGCATCTTACAATAATTGCAAACTAACTTTACACGAACATGTAGACGTATATGAGATAAAACACTAAAGTAGAATATACATCTGGGCTGTGCAATCCACTGGCACCGATGCCGAGAGAGTTTGGTTGGCACCACTGCTTAGAGGTTTGGTACAAGTCTACGAGCGAATTCATTTTTCGTACTGAGCTCCACCAAACGGAAATATCTGAAAGGTTCATCTCTTACAGTAAAGGTACAATTTGGCTGCACGCGACAGAGACAAGCGACCGAGGCAGGCCACAGAGACGGGAGACGGACATATCGCAGCTTGTCGCCACACACTTTTGAGGTGACGACCGAGACATGCGGCAAAGTGTTTGTTTTCTTTGTTTTGTTGAGACATACGTGCACATATTCTGTGAAAAATGAGTACAAAAATGCTTCTAAAAAGGTTAATCGAAGAAGATGATGTGTTGCTGTGTTATTTGTTGCGAAAGAAACAAAGAAAACCTATGAGTTCAATATTCAAAACCAGACGTGAAGAAGGATCTTTCTGTCGGTGGTCAGTGGTCGGTTTTCTGCTACTAATTCTACCAATTGCTCATCTTGGTCACCAGTAAATTTAATTTCTGCCATTATTTTACTCAACAACACACGTGCTGCCTGAGCCCGTGGCGAGACACTACTGGTCCGAGAGCGGTCTCCTGTGCTTTGTCTCTGTCGCCTGTCTTTGTTTCGCGCTCGTAATTGTACTTCATACGAATGTACAGAGAGCAGACAGGAAGCGACCAGTCTCGGTCTCACAATTCTGTCGCCTGCCTCGGTCGCTTGTCTCTGTCGCGTGCAGCCAAATTGTACGTTAAGGATAAACGTAGATGGGGAGGGCAAACAAACCACTCCCTAACTGCATGGTAAACCATGAATTCGGATGTGACAGTGGCTTGACCTAGCCAAGAAATTCATGTTTTGCATGAAACCCGAAAGTTGACTACACAGTTTACAAAAGTCTTCCATGAAAACCTACTATGTACAAGGTTCATTCAAGTCCCCATAATCAGAGCACAAGTTCCATTTTAATACAACCGTACTGGTATCATCACACAGGTAGATTTTAAGTGATTAGCTTTCTCTGTACACCAAATCTAATACACCGAACACTGAGGCACTAAATAGAATTTGAGGTTTTCACGACGGTGAGTCTGAAGATGGCTGTCTTCTATTGAGGCAGTAGATTAATGAAATAACGTACCAGCAGCCTGATGACGGAAAGTTTAAAATGTTTATACAATGGAATTAAATTCCTGTAATGCCGTAATGCATTACAGAGGATAGAGATTCCTCGATTCTTTGGTCTTAACTGCACAGTCATGTGGGGCCGACTGATAACGATGTAGTTTTCATGCGCTGTGATGCCGTGTAGACTTGTAGATAAATGTACTGTCTGCATTTTCAAGGCTGAAGTAGATATTTCGGAAATGTGAAGTAAATATTTACTTCCCAATCCCATCTCCTTTAAGCCCTTCACATGGAGACAGCACTTTTCTCAGAAATATTTGTATTTACCTTCATGTTCATACAATGTGACAATCCATAAGAACACCGTCATCGCTTTACCACACCTAACCGAATCATTAATAGGCTAATTACAAATTCCACTCAACAAAATAGCCTATTTTTGCCTACTAACACAGACTATTCCTGAATTGATTGAGAAAAACAACACAGCTTCAATTAACCTTCAGATTCCCTACTTACCATATGCTGGTAATTAAAATATATGTATACAAATACAATATTGTAGCTTAAAAAGCGTCTCCAGAAGGTCAGTCAACCTAGTAGGTCCTTTCTTGTTTCAGGCCATCTATATGTAGCTGTATACAGACGTAGACGTAGCATTGACTTACGTCAGTAAGAGCATTAACCGTTAGGTAGGGTAGTTAAATATCTATCTTTAAATTACACAATCTAAGAAACAAATACACATTTATGACCGATAACAGGAAAGGTCCACCTTATAAGCCTTATAATTAAATTCAATCTTTCTTTACCTTCAATCTGCAACAAGTCTAACTTGAATTCTAGCATGTTCTTAGATTAAGATCACCACGCGTAATAACAAACACTTTGAATGCTGTATAGACTATGGACTTATTTACACACAATATTTGATTCTGAGCACTTAATCTAGCGTGAAACGTTTTTAATTGTAAGTTAAACTGAACAAAGAACACTCAACCACAACACGGAACTACCAAACACGGGAAGTGACGCATTAACTGCTCTAGTCAGCCGTTGAATTATGGCTAATCTGTGAAAAACTTGAGCGGAAGTAGTTTGTCATCTGCCACAACGTTCACAACTCCACCACCACCGCGCTCTGATCGGTTAGGTGAAAGCGGATAGCAAGTGAATGACCTTCGGAACGAGACACCATGACTTCTGAAGATTACGTACTAGAGGTGCGTTCGTTTGTGGTGAAAATGTTTTCACAAGAATGTTTCTTTCACAAAACGCTTTTAGTTGGTTGTGTACGATTAGAGTACTGTGACACAAGAATTGCAATTTATCAGTTCATTTCTTCGTTGCAGATGTGGATTTTAATAGTTTTTTGTAGTTATTTCGAAGCTATGGCAACTGTAATTGCGTAGTTGTCCATTAGGTGCCACTGTTGTAGATACTCTTAAGATCGCGGACCGCTAACATGTTTAGACTTTTAGGTTGATTTCTATATCAGAAAATTCGTCTTATTCTATGCAACTAAAAGGTTCGTTATCATGTATACAAGACTCTCTTACTAATTTATTTATTCACCCAACTAAGCTATATGCACATATTCAAACACTATTTCTGCAATATTCATTTTAATAATATCCATATATCTGGATGCATTTCTCTCAGATACGTTTCTCAATTAAAATTGCATATGCATATCATATATCCTCTTTTCTTGTAAATATCCCCGCCAATCTTGTCCTCTTTAACCTGATCACCATATTCACATTTGGTGAAAAATATACATTACGCAAAATGGGAGTAATTTCGGATATTTTCTCAACCTCTCGTTACTTCCACACTCTTAAGCCCAAATGTTCAGCTCACAACTCCGTCAGCTGCACCAAACAATCCACTGCCTCGCTTTGTGTGAATTGAATAAGTAGGAACAAAATACTGAAGAAAAGTGGCGTATCCATGGAATGGATTTATACTTTTTCCATATCTCAACATGGATTGTACCAACCGATAATTACAACAACAGTATTTATTTTCTACGGCTCTAGGTTAGGTCTCTTAAAACTGCAGGCTAACATGACATTTATTTTTAGATTCCATTGTATAATATCTAAAATCTTATGTTTTTAATATATAGGACTAAATTGATCAAACATTACATTAACAACAGTAATATACAGAATTTAAAAGAATGTCTAAAAAATATGCCTCATTAAATGTTATCTCTGTTATTCTCAAAACTGACGATAATGATCGCTGAATTTATTTACAAAAATATATGGATCATAACTCTAGGTACTGCATTGTAGCATATATAAAAACACTGATTGTTACATTATTTAACAAAACTTGTTTAGTTTCAGAGGTTATATGGCGTCAAAATAAATCTAAATACGATCATAATGAGTAATAGTTTCGTAGGAGACAGTCGTGGTCTATTTGAATGTGCTATCACATTTCCCTGAACAAACTGAGGAGAGCCAAATATAATCTGTCAGGACAATCATATTAAAACGACGGGGATTGGAAACTTTACCTTCATAAAGTTATAGCTACACCAATCTTTTCGGAACAAATCACTTAACTGGCACACACGAGTAACAAGAAATGACTAACATTTTCGAGTTGCAGTCTGAATTTCAGATGGTTCCTGTACAGGCCTATTAGAGCTAAAAGTGACAGATCAACGCGTCATCCTAAAACGCACGTCACAACGTAAAAGTCATTTGCAAAATGGAGAAGAAAAGGAAATTAAACAACGGTTCTACAACGATCTTTAAACATGTCAGAGTTACTTGACCAGACACAGACAATTTAACAAATGAAGCGAAGGAAATGCAAATAGAGATGACCTTTATATTAGTTGGTTTCTTCCTCTCGCGCTTTTAACATGGCTTGAAAGTTCTCTTGTGACTGATAAAATCTTAGTTCGTTATATGCAGAAAAAGAGGAGAGAAAATAATTTTGCCGTTTAGTACTCCCAAGATAAGGTTTCTCTTTTCAGCAGAGTCGTTTTTATGGGAATATAAAATTCTTTCTCTTTTATATTACACTAACGTTCATATAAGTGTTTATGTGTCATTTAAATAGGCACGCAGCGCACATTATTAAGAATACGCAGAGTTACAACTGTCCCCATAAATGAAACTATGTACGAATATGGAAGAAACGTACATTAATACGAAGCAGTGATGGAAGAATTGACGCAAAGGAGGCAATACATGCACAAATTCAGACATGTCATATTATGATTATTCTAAAAAAAATGATACGTCTACTGTAAACAAAGAAATTCTTAAAAGAAAGGTGCTTACTTTCCTTCGTAAGTTTCAGTACATGAACCTATAGTGATGTTAACTGAAACTACCAATTGATAATTATACAACCTACTTATGCATCTGTATGCACAGTTTAAACTAATACAGATCACAACAACGTTAAAACTTTCATAAGAATTTTTCGCAATTCAATAGGATTTGAGGTTTTCACAGCGGTGAGTCTGAAGATGGCTGTCTTCTGGGTTGTTGCGCTGTGTAGTCTGGTAGTAGTTTATCGACGTTTCAGAGCTCCTTGCTGCCCTTGTTACAACAATTCAGCAGACAGTCGTCTTCAGCTGAATTCAGTTCACTGGCTACCATCTAGTTTATTTAAGAACCAATTAGCTCCAGGCATGACGTTTCGATCTCCGGGACTTGACTCTTGCCTACCAAATTCGTGTATGCATTTAATGCTTTTCCCGTAACCTAAAAACTCAGCAGAAGTACATCATATTGCTCGGTTCATCACCAGACAAACTTGTAAGTATCAGTAGAACAGCCTTCCAGAGAATATAGTTAATTAATATAGGCCATATGACAGATTTAAAAACATTCAGTGTGTAACATTTCAGTTTTAAACATTATTTCAGAAACTCAAATCACCACTTTATCTGTTAACAGAATCTGGACTCGATGATACAATGCAGATAGGAACGGGGAATACAAAAAGAAATTGTGCTGTTTACCTTATTTTATTATAATGATACATTAGTGTACAAAACTGTATAAAATTAGCATAGTGGTCCACAAACATACAATAATTTTTCTTCTTCATGTGGTTAAATATATTACACAAGCGA
This sequence comes from Zootermopsis nevadensis, assembly GCF_000696155.1. The sequence continues at coordinate 213,538 of NW_019060046.1, forward strand.
CATCTATATTATATTAACACACTGTTTATACATATATTACGCAGTGCATAATTACCACGTGACTGTGTTCCTTTGGCCACGCTGCACGTGTATTGTCTAGCAAGTGTTGGGCATCACAGCACTGATACAGAAACAGATGACAATCTGCAGCGCAACACTTGTCACAGCCACCTGATAAGTATACGCCATGTTGTTTTATCATTATTTTACAAAATCCTGAGCATACCTTTTCTCTTTATAGCCGTCGTCTTGCCCCCCATTCACGTTACTCTTTAAAAAAGAAACTTTATTATACGGAACCCCTAACGGAGAAGCCGGGAGTAACCGGAAGCCTCGAAATGATGATGAAAATGGAAAAGGGAAGACAGAAGACAGTAATGAAATGAGAGACAACAGAAGAAAAGACGAGAAAGAGATAATGTTGCTTCTCCCTGCCACGAGGAACAGAAAGAACACTGAGTAAAAACAATTTTCATCACGAAACAGAAATGTGTTCCTTGGGAAAACAAATAAAGAGCGAATGTAAAAAAGGGGCAAATTAAAATACAGCAGAGTAATTGCTGAATATTACCTTCATTCGGTTCCATAAAATGGCACCCAAACTTCTCTGTTAGAGCAGATCGAAGCTTATTTTAATACACTAAGGAAAGTTCAGTGAACATGAGACTTGCTGGCAATCGTCAGCTTCTGAGGTTATGACCTGTACATTCAAATCACTGGCCCTTGCAATTACGGCTTACTGTGCAAAATTATACGAATTTATCACTTAACCCTTTCGGTGCAAAGGTTGATTTACAAAACATATGCTTTATGTTCTGTGTCTGTACAGCTTACTTATAATTTTCACTGTTAAAAGCCCACACACAGAAAGCTTGCGTTTTCAAGAAATTACAGTATTATAAAATTAAACAGAACGTACTACAAATCATAACGCTATATCTCGTCACTAGCATGGAAATGGTTAAATAATACGTTCGTTTGCAACAGTTAAATCACACACTGTTTATATTGTCCATACTATTAACTGTTTCTCTCAATGTATTCATTTCTAAATTACGCGTATATCTGCATGTACTTTTTAAACTAAAAATAAAATGCCGACAACACAACTTTATAGAGTACAGCATGTTACAGTTTCTTAAAAATTAGGAAGGTCATAGCGTTACAGATATTCGTACTTTTATACTTAGATAAAGCATATCACGGACATATAAATGACCTAAATGTTTCCAGCAATAGAAAAACAGGCATCTCACTGGCTGGTTTACCATGTGATGAAAATTCTCCGTCAGTTGTTAACATAAACATTCAGTAGAGTATTACAAATGTTTTAATTTCAAATATACGAGCTGTTAGCTTTCAACTAATGTTCGAAGAAGCGGTCCATTAGTCATATAATATTTATAAGTTTTCACAATTCTACAGAACCATTCCTTCAGCAGGTACTTAGTATTAATTAACAATATTTTTACACAGTGGAGTGAGTACTAGAGAAATCTAACTGTTTTTCATCGTTTAGATGTAACCATCTTTTTAAAGTCAAATGTCTGTAATATTCAGATGAGCTTACAAATGTCCGATAAAAATGTAAATACCTCTGCAACCCAAATCAAGCGAAGACAAAGATAGTTTATTAGTGGAGAACCAGAAGATACCAACTGTGATCAAGAGACTTCGAGTGAGTGATATTTGTGTAGACCTACGAATTTGCGTACTTTTAATGGTTCCGACTGTCATAGAAAAACATTTTTTTTACTTCTTACTAACGGTCGCCAGAATCAAACGACACTGAATTCACCTTACGCAAGAGATCAGCTTTAAATGTCAGAATTCAGTTTTAAGGACTCGTGACTTGAAAGCATCAATCGTGGTCCAATCACTGAATACGCTGACAATTTTAACAAATAAAAAGTATTTTGTAACTGCGTCTGTGTAACATAGGCCTATTCAAATCAGGTAGGCAACATTCATAACTAACCATTATACATCGCTTACAGATAATTATAAAATCAGTTTTTAGTTTAACAATCTTCCAACACCAACTTCATCGTGTGGAAATACCATTTCCGTTTATACCATATAATAACTGTCATTCAACGGCTATAATCCACAATAATCATATCACAACCCCAATAATGCTAACAAACTGATTATTTTACTCATATATATCTATAGCATTTCAATTTATGTCCCACCGGCAAACAAACAACCAGTTAAATCTCGGCTAGAATGTAGTACAGGCATTTCCATAACAACAACAACAATAATAATAATAATAATCCGTCATGTTTATATGTGGGGCTGCAGACCGCGCATTCCGTGACAAAAATACGAGAAAAATAATTACAACAGTACGAAAAAAAAAGTCTTCTATCTCAGTGCAAGATTAAATATTTCAGTGATTACATTACCTGTCTACGAAAGTTTCAGATTCGTAACTCACTTGTTTACTTGGCGACAAAAACTGGGCGTCGTTCCAATTAGGCCTATTGTCAAACACCACTAGTCAATACTGCAACGGGCACAGGTAGTGTGGGGTTTATAAACAGCATCACTAAATTAACACTGCAGATCAGAATCCCTAAGAAGCTCAAATTTGTTATGAAGTCACTAAATGCAACAACTATACGGAACGCAAAACTCACTTCACGAAAAACAGCCACTGGACCAGATAAATCGAATACATACCAAATACACTACCTGATTAAAATTAATTATATTGTTAACCTCTCATCAACGCCTATGCCTTCCAAATAAACTTTACCTTCCCAGTTTCCCAGCTAAAATACTTTTCAGAGCGCTTCTTTGGGAACTTCGTTCCTTGATGTAGACCAGTCACATCAGAATTTAGGATTCCGCGAAGAGGAATAGTTCTCGAACAATCACTCCAAGATTCTCTACCTTAAAAAACCGGCGAAGGCAAACCTCCATCTAGGACCCCCCCCCCCCCCCAAAGGATTTCTTCGCTAACAAGTCTCTTCCTCGCCTTCAAAGCAGACACACACACTTACACCGACAATGTCTACGAAACTTTACCAGGTGTTCCAGAAATCACGTCCTTACTGAAAGAAAACGTTAAGTCTCGAGTACGTGAAAGGATCATTCTAAAAGAGAGACAAGAACAATGATTCATTACCTCTGACTGAAATTTGAATTTATGTCATCGTACGAATCTTCAATCTCGCAAATTTTGCCGGATCTCTATTTGCAACCAACCACAGCATCTTGTCTAGTCAGAAATCCTGATTTGAATTTGGAAAGTCCTGGATTTGAATCTCGGTTAGAAAATACATTTTGTAAATCTCGTAACCAAGAAATAATATTAATGGAAAGTATTACAATTATATATATTTGTTTTGGCCAGCTTTCCGAGTATTCTGGTCCACTATGCACAGAGCTTGGGTTCAATCCCAGAGCAAACTATTCGGGAACTTTGGTGGACATTTGTCACTGGAGCAGGTTTTATACTAGTAGCTTGGATTAGACCCGATAGTCAATCTACCAGCACTCCATTTTTATATAACCGTCTCAGAAATGTACGATAAGCTTGATCAGTCAACACAAAGCCACAGCGTCGATACGTACTTCGGCTTTACCGATCGCTCGATAACTGTGTCATCAAAGTAAATACGTAAGTGAAATGCAGAACTACAAGCCTTTGCAGAAATATTAACGAGATTTGCCACTGTAATGGCTACTTCGGCAATAATGGAAAGCAGATATGTTCTCATCATAAAGACCATCCTAGTGAGAAGCTAGTTTCCAATTACTGGGATGAGTTAAGAATTTAACTACTGACGCGAAATGTATTATAAACGCAACGAAAAAGAGTTTGTAGTAAAGAAACTATATTTATAATTTAGCGCAATGTCGTGTTACTTTGTTTAAAAAATCAATACTGCAAATACCGATAAAATCCACTGCCGAGCTTAGCGTCATAATTTATTAGTGGGGTGAAAATGTTTAAATGATTACAAAATGTATGTGAATTTATTGTGTGACAACTCCTGTATTTTGAATTATAGGACATGGATCTTAAAGAAATAGTGTGTGAAGATGCAGAATGGGTTAAATTTATTCAGGATAGGGTTCAGAACTTGTCTCTTGTAATAAATTATAGTGTTCCATAACAAGAAAAAATGCACTGAGCAGCTACGCAACTAACAATTCTCCATAAGGACTCTTCTCTGAGAAGTTGCTTTGTTATGCAAGTATTAGTTTAAACAAGTCTACATTCAAGATTCAAGAGTAGCGATAAAATTATGACCAGAAGTAAAAAAAAACAGGAAGCCTCATATTACGAAATTTGAAAACATCAGAAACATTAACGAGAAGAAAGTTCCGACATTAAGAGCGACATTCCAAAGATTACTTAATGATACGCGGGCTATAATAGCACTGCATTTTCCATGCCCACTTCCAGCTGTAAAACAAATATCACGATCAGGCAGGGGACTCGCGTATTGAAATCCAACTGTGCAAACAGTTTTATGCTTTCGACGACACATTTTATAGCTTCGGGGGAAAAACTTCCAAAATAATATGTGTGTGAATGCAGGGGTAAAATTCACATAAATTAGCAACCAGTGTTATTGGTAGCCAAAAAGTTTCCCTTACCACTCATATTTTTTTATAATTCTGTAAAAAATGAAGCATAAAAACCAGAGCTGGTAGCTTGCCTACAGTCACAGGGTGTGGGACGCAAATACAGGAAGGGTGGGCGATGTGGAGCGGGCAAGCTTCTGATATCTTTACCATATCGATAAATCGCGTACTGATGGGTCTCGAGGGACTATATCATGTAGGGGAAAACAGAGCTAAAACCCTCCCATAACGTTGAACAGGGAGTGGAGAGTAGGTTATAGGCAGAGCTGGAAGCCCCCCTGCAGGTGTGTGGAATTGGCATCCTGTGTTCTGCAGAGCTGCGAGACTTCCATGCAATAAGCGCGTGTGTTGTTCTTATTAAATTCGCTGAATTCTGTTGTACCCAGTACAAAATATGTTCTTTACCCCTTCCCCCAAGTATTTAAAACTGGGGCAAATCCTTCCACCCTAGCTCTGTAATGGCTCAAGTAGACACACGAAATTGGCATCCTTCCCTCACGACGAGACACCAACAACGGTAACCCAATTCTAAAATCAGCGATTTTTTCTGTTTCGGATAGTTTCCTATAGTAAAATAATAACAACATAACCTTTTCTGCTTATATCCACCCAGAAAGCATGTCAACCACTCGACTGCCTCATATTAACACAGCATGGACAGTGATCCATAGTTATTTATGTTACAACGCACGTCTTCAATGCGCCAACTACGTATAATATAATGGACGCATTACGGAATACTGGTGAGGCTTCAGGTTCTCACGGGTTGTAGCGCCATGTAATCTGGTTGAAACGTTGGTAGCCTTCTACCAGACTTCACGGCGCTACAACCCAGAAGACAGCCAGCCATTTACGTACTCACTGCAGTCATAACCTCAAATCCTACCTAGGAATTTACTTGGTCCAATTTTGTCGACGAAAGAGGAGAACGGATTAGTTAGCTAACTGAAAACGAAATTTTAATTGCGTACATTTGAACCACGTATGCGGAACTTAGTGGCATTTATAGTTGCCTTCATTTTTACAGTCCAGACTGTTAATTGTATTGCCAATAACTGAAAATATCTGCGGATGATTAATATTGTCCCAGTGTTTAAGTTCAAAGACGCTTCTGTACAGTAAATTAACGTTTTGCCATACTTCATACGAAAACCAGCAAAACATGTCAATCCAACCAACTCTCAGAGCAATAGAGGAGGTCAATTTTAAAAAATTATGGGCAGCCACGAGTTTCAGGGATGAATTCAGGACACATTGTTATATTTTCAAAAGGTCGATGCCGTTAGCTTCGCAGGCCGTATCAGTAGAACAAAGAGAATGAACCTGACACATTATTCCATATACAAAACAGGAGACTTAACATCAATCCCTTTAATTAGAGGACTCTGAACAGCGCTTACGTTGCGTACGTCAACCAGCGTTCAAAATCATGTGGAATGACTGCAGATTAGGGTCGCTGCTTTTCAGGAAAAAATAAGCACAATTACTGCTGACATCTATAAACAGGGCGCGTCACTGCTAACAAGCCTGTCCCCTCACTTCAGAGTGTCCGACGCACGTGACATCAATTCCTATTTCTCTCTCTCCCTTCCACCAGTTTGTTCATTCAAGAGAAAAGGTACGAATAATAACAAAATGGGTTGTACATGCTCTCAGTTTACTGCACAAGGGTAGGAAGCTTTCCGTCTACTTTTAGGTCATACTAAATCACGTTTTACTCTGCAAGCATACGTCTCTAATTGCGTATGTTGCGTACGTTAAGAGAATTTGAACGGTCTTGTGAAAGATAATAAAGAAATGTTTTCGCTTTTCGGGGTTGGCGATGCTGTTTTCAGCGGTTTACAAAATTACACGTCACTTTCTTGGCGTCTGTGCCTTTGTGCATTTCACCAACGAGTTCTGTGGTATTATTTAGCGAGTTCTATGAATTCAATTATTTTTCCGAGTGGGGAAGAACGGGTCTAGTTGGTTCCAGGGATAAGTTTGGCACAGTTAATAATTTCGCCCAGACTTTGTAACAGCGCAGCATAATTCAACCAGTACGGAGGACAGGGTACTGTAGAGACGCGAAGATAGTTGCCAGAGCTCTGTGTGCTGTATCGCGTTTACGTCTTACACGTCATCGAATGATTTAGCTATACTTTGGAAATTACGTTTCATGAACAGTGAGCATGGAGTTCCAGTGAAATATAAGTTATGTAACTCAAATTTATTGGTCATGTGTGACAATAAAGCAGAGCACTAAAAGAGTTACATGCACCTACATCATTAGAGAAAGGTTACTTTAAAAACTGAAAGTTGTTATGGCTAGTTAGCACAGTTGCTAAGCAGCAGGTTGGCTTACTGCCAACATACTAGGCCTTCAACCGTCATTTCATTGTTGTTTTAGAAAATGTATACCAAGAACAAACAAAGGAGAAATGGAAAGTGGTATACATTGCCGCAGACATTTTTCGAGCCAATGAAGTATGGAATATGATAATAAGAGGTGCGCCAAGGGATCTTTAAATTCCGATTGGTTCCTTTACGATACTGCTTCGAAGATTCTGATAAGGGTGTAAGAGGAATTCCACAAAACACGATCTTCAGCACTGGATTCAGCAGATAGTGCCAGGAGAGTTCAAGCTATATATTTGCTACGAGAAATAATTCATAAGAGAAATTAACCACATAAATCCGTCGTAGTTATTTTGGTTTATGAGATCACTAAATTAACAATTCTTATAAGTTTCATAAAGTGGCTGGCGCCAAGTGATTTACTAAGTTCTTGACAAGGCACAAAAACGTTTCTACGTGAAAAGCACCGCCACAGCGTCTTCCCTTATTTAGCAGAATTAATGCAGACGACCTGGAAGAGGTGTCTGGTCGTCTGCAGACTGGGACGGGCATCTAGAACACGTTAAACGGGCACAATACTCGTTCAAGAAGAACTGACAAGATTGCTGCACGCCCTGGCTTAGTGACTTCGCGTCTGGCATTCCAGCAACCGGGAACAGCCATTTTCTCTAAGGGTTCATTTTCGTTCCCATTTTTTAATAACGCTCTTACAGGTAGTCATGGTGACGCAAATCTAACTGGATGGATGAAACTGGTTGAAAGCAGATTTTTTCTTTAAATTTGTGAAAATGTTTCAATACGAAACCTTCAAAAGAACGGTCAGTTGCTACACTCGACTACTGCAAGGATAACGGGGTGACCGGCCTCTGCTTCCCACCTCACTGTAGCCACACGCTCCGGCCACTTTGTTGGAGTGTCTACGGACCAGTGAAAAGCTATGTCAACTGAGGTTGTGAAGCAATGGATCACAAACCATCTGCGTGTTCACATTGAATCTATTCCATATATCAAGTCAGGATTTAAGACCTCTGGAATGTATCCCTACAACAGAGATATCCTTACTAAAGAGAAACTTTTGCCCTCGTACGTCATGGGCAGATCTTCTCCACCCACAAACAATGCAGCTTTGAATGTAAGGATATGCCGCTGAAGTCAACACAAATTAGTATCAACACAGATGTAATGTTTATTCTAATTCCGGGCTGGGGTTAATATAAAGGACTACCCGGATAAAAGGTCGTGAAGATGCCCGTTACACAGCGAACTACAGCTGCTGGGAAATTCTATACTGAAGATTAAATTCTGTAAAGTTATACAATTTTCAGCTCTTTGTATTAACGCAGAATCCTGCTATGAGTTATGCAAGCGCTGAGTGACAGAACATAATGTTGCGTGTAGGGCAGACATTGCAATTAGAACCACGTACGGCGGTGATGAATTGCGCCAAACTAGAGATGGGCGGACGGTTAATGGTTCGCGTTCACCAGACACTTCATGGCTGAGTGGCTGGCGTTCTCATCCCTACTACGAACACAAACACAAATATCATTAGCACAATCTGAAACTAAGGGACTTGAAAATAATTTCGCTCAAAGCGCCGAAAGACTGAATCTGTGCATACGAAGCGGTTTCAATTTCTTCAGGCATAGCGCAGCATAAGGCGATACAAACCACATTAGTAAACAAATTAAATTATATTTACTGCTAGTGAAATAAACGATTCGAAGGAAAATAACTGCTGCATAACACAACTAATAACGTCGATACATTATTACAAGATTGCCTAAGATGCAGAAGGAAGAACTACACAATTCCTTCTCTGTGATCGGGTAGACATGAACTAATTGCTCACTTGGGAGACCCAGGTGCGTGTGAGGAAAACGTACTAGCCCTAAATACTGGCGTCTGTCTCAAATACCCGGTGTCAGGAGGACAGCGACTTATGTATAGAGTGTTCGACTCAACAAATGAATGAAAGAAAATTAAAGTCATTAATGGAGTGTTTAGGACGCAATTCTATTATTTAAACATTTTAATAATTTCCCATTATACTCGTAATTAATATCCAAGTAGAACGATCTGTAAAGCAAATACAGGCAATATACAATGTTTAAGGCTATGAATTTAATTTTATACTTAGGAAACTAAAAATCCATAAAACCCACAAAGCAATTCGATATTACTACAAACGATTCTGATATCAATACAGAACTGCATAATCTGTACCTTCTGTGGCAAGCATGTCCGTGTCTACGTACTGATACACATCACAAGCAGATCCTTTAAAGACAACTTTTTCTCTGTGCGGTCTGCCTACGGTGTATTGCTTGTCGTCACTTTATGTTTGCATGAACGTTAGTAACTCAGGGAAATGTAAACAGCGGATCTATGTAATTATAGTGAGAAAAAACCCACCACCTTTAAGCAACTTACGGGTTGAAATATTTATATTGTCTTGGGAGGATTCACAATAATTCCTACGTGTAGTATGTCCTAAATCATAAAGAACAAATCTCAGTATAAAAATATTACCACGTAAATGAGACTGTAACAACCGTGAAAAGATTAGAAACGTAACAAGAAAATGTATGAAGCAGGTTGCAGCAGTGACCCTAACCCTGGCCGTTACTCGCAGAAGGATTACTTCACTACAAATGGACTAGATGGCAGTGCTAGGCCTGCAAGTACAAGGCACACAACAGGAGAAGACATTTTATTGCTATGGAGCCTGGCAGTGCAAAGCGCTAAACGATCACGTCTTCAGCAGCCAATTGGGCGATACTAAACCAAGGACAGCAGATCCTCGATCGAATCCTGAATTGGCTGTAAGATTCGTAGACCTCAGCCAACATCAAGACAATCAAGCCGGCAGATGGATTCGGCCAGCACCAGCAACAGAAAAGCAAACACCATGGAAGTAGCAGCCAGTAAGTTCCGCCCCACGGCTCCCGCGACAATAAACTATAGACGACCGGCGCCTCTCAGGAGGTCCAAGACGTGGTGTAAAGATCGAGCACAACGCATGCGGGAAAAGCGACGTCAAACGGGTTCCGGACCGATCGCCACTAGAGTCAGACAAGAGGCTGTACAGAACGACCGCCAGGAGCAGTTAGAACCGACTGGGTGAGTAGGATCGCAAGTGATAAACGCCCTGAGGAATACGGAAGTGTGGATTAAGCAGCTTTTCTCATACGTACAAAGAAAAGTGGCAATGCAATACCTACGAGCGGTAATGAGGATGTTTATGACCATCTAAAGACATATTCCTCAATTGTTACCAAGAATTTTGTATGAATTCCACTCTAGAGGGTAACATTACAAAATACCTCGACGTAGAACTCACATTCCACGTTCAAGACACAGTGGAAGAGCGCCCTGTGTTGAAACGTGAAATCAATTTCCAGAACATGACACGTAGTTATCCATTAAGGCCCAACTGGTCGAGTAATTCGATTACGAACACAATTTCCTGCAGCAGGACAATTTTCTTGCCGCGTTCCAGCCGCTCACTACGTGTTCTGACGCTCACAATACATTACTAACAATTATGATCAGGTAATGGTGAATCAGTTATTGAAATTTTGGACTTAAAGAGGGGCTTCTCATGTCTAAGTCATATTGGGCCATCTGTAGCGCAGGTCATATACAAAAAGTTTCAGTCAGCCGAATGCAGCGTCAGATTGCCACAAGCGTTATTTCTTCTAAGTTGACGTCAGGAAGTAATGGCGATGGAGATTGCTCAGAGCAGTCTGTACACACGTCAACAAATGTTACTATACAGGTTGGTTTTACGACTGTTACCAAGAATAGGAGAGGCGAAACTGCGGAAGAATTCTCCCTATTCCTTCTACTAGGAACCAAAAGGCTACCATAATAGGATCTGAGGTTCTCAAGGCTGGAAGTACGAGGATGGCTGTTTTCTTCGTTGTGGCGCCGTGTAGTCTGGCAAAAGCATACCAACGACCTCTGAAACGTCGGTAAACTTCTGCCAGACTACACGGCGCTACAACCCAGAAGACAGCCATCTATGGCTGCCATAATTGGAGTGAGGAGTCCTCCTCTTAGGAAGAAAATACGGTCTAAGACACTTTTCAACTCGCATATAGCGTCCCAAGAAAATAAAATGTCAAGGTTTTCTGAAGCGAACAACAAAGTTTGTCGAATTATATTGTTCCTCGCGTGTGCTAACAGAATGCGACATCCGTTACGCACAAAGACAATAACGCTCATGAAAATGCTTACAAAGACACAGCGGAAGAAAATGGGAAAAGTGTTTTGGTGGCGTCGAAAAATATATGAACAAACGCTCAACCACATTACTACGACGTCTTATGAAACACTTACGTTTTATGTTCCTTGTTATCTTCATTAACGCTGCGCATAATAATTCACTAACAACTAAACACCTTTTCACACAAATGATTCCATTTTTTTTGCACTCAACACCTCACTGACTGCTACGTCTAAGGTGACGCTATCCACACTGAGAGAGAAGCTCGAATTCCATCATTAATTTACATCCAGAGAAAGGAAAATCTGAGCAGAATTCGAGCCCGAATTCCAGCCAATCGAAATTCGAGTCCGAATTAATATACAGGGTGCTCCACCTAAGGCGCAACAGGTAAACAATGTGCATATGGGAACAGGAAACTGTTCAAATTCTGGGTCAATACTGATTTTTAAGTCGAATCGGAAGGAGCCAGTGATGACGTTAGCGGCGAGCGTGTCTGGTTGACGGGAGCCTCTAACGATGCATTTTATCCGCGAGCATCTGAGGTTTCCCCGTGTATGGAGTGTTACTGAACCACGAAAGTAAGACAGAAAAGTATTTCCCGTTTTTTCCCTCAAAATGTTAGCCAAGCTAACGTGGTTAACAAACGCTCCGGCCATGTTTAATTTCATTGTGAGTGCAATGTATTTAGCGGTATCTATATGAGGTGGATACATCCGAATTTACCACAAAACTTCGTGGTTGAATGTACTTTCTTGATGAAGACGCTATTCCACAAATTTCTACACAAATCAACATCCCACTATCAGAAATACATACGAGGCCACTTAGTCGCTTGAGACTAGAGAATAAACTAACGGTTTTAAATAAAATTCTGTGTTGTACAAATTTTTTGAATGAACATGATATTGCAATAATAAATTATCGACACATGAAAAACGTTTCTTATTATATGTGTCATTATTTAATGATCGCATAGGTTTTATACCTACTTTAATGACATGTAATCTTAAGCATGCCACAAAGGACTCAAACTTCAATTACCTTTGCATACATCTTTAATGTCGCCCTATTCTTGCGAACTTTCATATCTGCGGTTTCTGTTTTAGATTTTGGGTTCCATCGGAGTTCTGTTAAAGCAGTGAATTCTAATGTTCCATATTCTGAAAACCAGATTATTACGAGGCAATGTCGCGTCTTTCAACCGAAGTTCTTTGTTTTGTTACAACAGGCATTTTACCAGGAAATCTTGACAACGTTTAACTGCGTTAACTGCATTGTAACTCATAGACCCAGATCGATACGGATACCAAAGTGCTCTTCCAACGTCAGGAGCAGACTCTGAGGAAATGGATGGCTCGTCTGGCGCAGATATGAAGAAACAAGCCAATACAATAACAAGCCCACTTTATTTATACAGTGCAGCCATTTTATACAGGCCGCTGAGTTTTGACTGCGCTGGAAATCTGGTCGAGTCCACGTTCACGAAGTGGGTGTGTGAATCAGTGAGCTAATAACTGCGCACGACACAGACCACGAGTATTCGCGCTGTTACCGTATTATTAAGAGTCATAATACGTCACCTGTACTAACAAGCAATCTGCAAATAAAACTTGTTCGTAGCCAAACAACACAAGTCTATAAATATTTATGCGTGACACAAAATTTATAAAACTCAGAACCAAATGTTACTTCAACAATATCTACAGCTGCTGCTCCACCCCACCCTCTCTCTCTCTCTCTCTCTCTCTCTCTCTCTCTCTCTCTCTCTCTCTCTATATATATATATATATATATATATACGCAATCGGTAGTCTTAACTTCAACTGCAATGAAAACAGATTCTCACGGCAGTGAGCACGAAGATGGCTGATGGCCGTCTTTTGGGTTGCAGTGCCTGTAGAAGTTTACACACGTTTCACACGTCCTTGCTGTCTCCATCATCAGGGCGATTTGATGATGGTGGCAGCAAGAACCTGTGAATCGTCGGTTAACTATTACCAGACTACACGGCACTAGAATCCAGAAGACAGTAATTTTCTGCATGAAAACTGTTTACGAAGACATAGAAAACGGCACGAAAGAAGAATCAAGTAGGTACAAGAGCAATTAAGAACTGGGAAACCAAAAAAATTTAAACAAAAGCATGTAAATGAAGCATCCAACGGGAAGAAGAAACAATATAGGCGAAACATCACTTCCAAAGAATTGGTGGATAAAAGGCAAATCTGTGACGGTGTTCAATTGGATGACGCAGATTTAATTCAAATCCCCTCGTGTATGTTATCCGTGTGTGACGTACTTGGTCGTGACGGATAACAGTGTGCATAGTTCTAGTAGCGCCATTCTTGCATTGGTTTCGCTTGGAGGACTACGTAATTATCATGCCTACGCAGCGACAGAATCTTTTCATACATATTTATAGGTTATTTTTATCAGTTACCTATACAATTCTTTGAACTAGTGGAAATATGTGAAAGTGTAATACATTGATGCCATTCGGATTTTAAATTTGAACTGTGCTGAACACGTTTTCTAATTCCACTTATCATACATACTTCACATTTATCGCCATTACGACACCATGGTGGTGAACACGGAATACAACTATCTTCATGTATAACTTCAGCTTTCCGGGATACGCCGTGTCGAATGTTGAAGGCTTTCCAACCTTTTGGAAAATACTGCATTTACCATCTTCAGAGTGAATGTACTGGCAGGTTCAAGAAGGTTTATCTTAGCGAAAAGAAGAACGAGATGCTATCCAATCGGTAGCGAGCACGTGATTGCGAAAGAGAGATAACGCATGTGGTTTTTGACGACCACGTGGTAAAGAGAAGAGATGACGAAAAAAGGGAGAGAACGGGATCAAACAGTTTAAGCGACCAAATTCAGTACAGTATTCTTCTTCACTGTTATTTCTTAAATAGATGACCAACAGAACATATAGTATATCTTCACAAGCTCGCCACTGCCCCCTCTCCCTTATTACACGTATAAAGTCGGCAGTCGATAAAATTTTAGTCTTTAATAACAGCGTCTTTGTACGCATACGATTACGTGGAGCACACATTACAGTGCAATCTCTGCTAGTATCACGATATATCAGAAACAATGCCTGAATATTATCTTTGAAATTCAAGAAGCAGATAGTGGAAAGCCCTAGGTTTGCACCGAGACTTCGATAATTTTTCTATCAGCTCTATAGGGGCACACTGTAGTCTTTGTCTGAGAAGCAAGAAGAGTTTGTTTTGTTTTTTTGCTGTTTTGTCTCTAAACAGTAAAAGACCGTTATACAACTCAGTGTTTAAATACGAACATAAACTATGTTACAAATTGCGCATCACGATAGAGTAAGCTGAGGAACTTCCGTCTAAGTTCCAGCTTTTGAGGCTTTTTCGGTCGTGGTTCAGAAAGTTCTATTCTAATTATACGTATCATTTTATAAAGACGGATTATAACATAGAATTATGCAAGTATGTATATAATACGTTGATGTTTACTTCGTAAGGTGGTGTCAATTTAAAAAACACCGCATTTTCCAACGCAAAAGATTTAATTTTTTCGTTTTTCAAAGTAAATTTGTCACGAAGACACCCTGAGAATGAAAGAACTCAATCAGAACCTCGTATTTCTTGTATGCACTTCTCGCGTCTGCAAGGTAATATCGTGCTCAAATGGCGACGACTACACTGTGGCATAGCATTTCATTAGAGACATGCATTCCGTTTATAACTAACCTGAAAAGTTTGGAGTGACATGCACTGCACTCTGAACCAAATTAAATAAACCGCTTCATTATCAGCCTGTTATGTTCACTAAATTGAACTGCGCTGTGCTGTGTCTTGGAACTGAAGCAAATTTTGAATAGATGTTAATTTCTGAATTTGAACACACAATACTCTGTAATAACATTTTACATACGAATGGAGCTGTTCTTGCATTTAGAGTGTCAAACTCCCGCTGCTGTTAAACTATATTTGTATAAAATATTCTGTTTCGTTGCATTAGAGAAACAGCAAACCTTTCTTTGACAGAGCGAACACACAGGCACCGACAAATATGGACCTTCTATAGCATTAAAAATACGAAAATATGGGAAGTGCTCCTAATTTTAAATACAACTTTTATATAGATGTCACTAATAAAATCAACAGAAAGTTGCAACTGTAAAGCAGATGGATAATATATTGAATTATGGGCAATACTTTTATAAGGACCAGGGCGAAGAAACTATTAAACTGGTAATTCTCACCCAACAATTTCCGTTAAGATGGTTAAATGACGCTTGAACTGTTTATAGGTCAGCAGTAACTAGATACCATCTGCTTTAATGTTTACATCTCCGTACATTGCCTACGGATTCCCATTACGATTTCATTTCGTTCCGAGAACAAAAAGGAATTTTCCACTTAAACATCATTAAAATACATTTATAACTGTAATGAGATGTTTTAGTGAAGAAACGCTTGAATTTTTATATAATTTTTTGATAAATTTTGTCCTTCAAAGTGTCAATCTCTTCATTATTGTTATGGAATTGGTGACATCGCTTTTACTTTAAGATTTTATCACAGTGCTGACCAAAATAAATCATATCATAAAATTAAAAGGGGAGGCATACATTTAAAGATGCACAGATTATATACCTCGATAGACAATGTGAGTGATTGGCTTCACGTCCTGACAAACTTCAATTGGTTCTTATCGGATAGGAGACTTATCGGGCCCAGAGTTGGTCTGCATGTGGTGTAAATTAGAAGAAGAAAAAACTCTGCCCCAGACATGACCCCGAGCTATCTCAACCCACGAACAATAACTCGCCACGTGCGTAATAATTTCCTCTTTTACTCGCCTTTTCATACCGCAAGTTGGCAACAACGCGAATAAATAGAAAATAAGGCCGTCTCCATAAACAGCGAACGAACTTCAGATAAGTACACCGTAAATGCATATATGAAATGGGCTCCTGTTGTTCTGACTTGGCTACAGATACACTGATAGTGAATTATTTTCACTACCAGCTACACTGTCAGAGAACTGTCAACCTGCCAGAGTAGGTTAACACTGTAACTTGGCGTGGCACATATTAATAGAATAAGAATGAGTTCCGATGTAACGCACACGATGGAGTGACACCGTCCGAACTCTCTACCCCAAACCCCCTAACCTCAATTAAACCAACCAACACAATTTTTCAATAATTTAAGAGGAATGCAATCATAGCCTCAAAGGATAAACGACTGTATTTTAATACACGACAAGCTTTCCCCTTCCCATCGTGTCAAACACGATCCCTGACGAACAATAACATTAAATTATTTGATTAAAATGGGACAGCAACTGGAATGGCAGATATTCTAATAAAATAGAGCCATCACTTTTACGTACATTATTAATGGTTTACCTTCCATTAGATAAGAAAGACAAACATTAACTTAGATTTTCGCGGCTGAAGTTCGGTATATAACATCAGCTCTTAGGTATGAGCATCTTCGAATGTTGAGTGTTAACCAACGTTTCGGCAATAATTGCTATTGCCGTCTTCACAATAACTGCAATGTTTTGTGTGTGGCTAGTGCGCTAAGCAGGTTAAGAGTGAATACAGATTCCAGCAGGGAAAAAAACATTTCAAAGTGTTTGTTATGCCTGGCTGGAATCGTTATCCTAGTGGACTACCTCCCACAACCTAATACAGCTCGTGCACAGATGTTCACATGATCAAAACCTATTTAGGCCACATTTTTGTATAATCGCTTGCAACTGTAAATGTGTTTCAGAATGACCACATGAACCCATAATGAAGTGCTAAGAAGGTGAAAATTATGCGTAACATAAAAAGTACAGTAAAGAGGACTTAGGATTAAACTACGTTAAGTCAAATTAATCGTAAGGAATGGTGCTGTGAATATTAAACCGTATTATCTTACAGCAAAGGCACATATTCCATACGCAGAGAGATGGCATATAAAACACTATTACGTATAAATCAATGCTAATAAGGTATTTACTTTGTCATTTCAGATCAATTTTAATGCATATTTCAGAATTCAGCTCTCTGCCTTGTTTTGGAAAACCTGGCAGAGGACAGTACTTTACACAAAGATTAAATACGAGTATGGCTGCAAGACAAATTTAAATTGTCCAAGCTTTTAGTTTAATGTCATGTTTATACTCAAAAGAAAACTGTTCATGCATATATTTACTGCTAGTTTATTAACAGTTTCCTGAAATAAAGGTATAAATTATTAAAAGTTAAAATAAATCCAACTATTTTCGGCTGTACGTAACTTCAGTTGGACATTTGAAAAATGAAGACGCCTCCATTATTTGGATTTAGTTTTAAAATGTGATATATATTCGGGTCTCTCTTTAATGTACAGTAATGAAGAAGTTAATGTTAATTATTACGAGTACCTGTTATTGTTGACTCAGGGGTGTTTCTGTAAACATTTCTATAAAATGTTGTTGCATATCCGCATATGTAACTTGTATAAATTCATTGCGATGTTTGAAATTTCGCGTAACTTTGAATCCTAGCATTGCTATCTTCGCTTCTAGCCATAAACTTATTACAAACGTGCAATAACTCCACATAACATCACTCACATCTCATACGACAGAGTAGATTGAACAAGATTCAGTCTCTGAAAAGAGATGTCTGATATTTACCAATAGACAAAAGACCTATGGTTAAATTACTACCTGACGTACATAACCGGAGTTTCTATTTTGCCTCCAGTAACCGGTTGCTGCCAAGGCAAAAATGAGCCTTGTGAAGTAGCAACTGTTACAGTGGTACCAATATAGTCACTGTTACTGCTGTTTAAATATTAAAAAAAAAAAGGAATCCCACGACTGCGAAACACCAGGGGCACAGGCACCGAACTAGCCACTTCTAGCACAAAACCTTCAACTATGGGCTCGGGGTCATTCGTCCCACAGACAAAGCTGTTTCTGTCGCACATAGTACGAAAACAGACTGCACTTCTTACACGTCTTGATACCACAACGGTAACTGCCCGCAACTGGTCCTACTTTCCCATCACCTTTTCCCTTGCAGTATTTTAAACCGCAGGGGTACCAACCTATGCACATCTCAAGATGACACAAACACGGCGTCCATGGGTCTACAGTCTCGAGGCACCGCCCTGTCGACGTCGCGGGATCTTCTTCTACGACATTGGAGGCGACGTCAGCACCGTGATGGACTCCCAAAGGTACGTGGGATGGGTACCGGGTAACGGCTCCCAGCAGTGCCGACAGTGAAGCACCTGGAACAGCAGCAGAGGAGTATCAACAGACGTACAGATGCTTGTATTCACCGCAGCAACCCATCTCGTGGTTCAAGCCGTGGCTAGTTTCACCTGGCCTGCAAGCATTGACGGCAAAACGCCCGAAGTTTCTGGCTGTTTGTGGACCAACCAAACAATTGGATGATGATGATGATGATGATAATAATAATAATAATATAAGAGCAACAGGAACTGTCTCCAGGTCACTCAGAAAACATTTGGCCAACATTCCGGGCGAACACGACATCAGGGAACTGCAGATTATAATTATGGTAGAATTACCGAGGTCACTTTGCGACTTGTTTTTCTGAAAGTAAATGTTTACTGCATCTGTTTGCCTGTTCGAAACTGATATACTCCAAATTAATCAAACTTAGAGGTTATTTGCAAGTATGCAACACGTTAAGTAAACATTCACATACACACATTTCCAACAGTTTAGTACATTTACAGTACTGAATAAATTACAGGACTGGAGTAGTTTAGTTATCAAAAATCATGTTGATTTAATCAATTAACGTACGAAGCAACACTAATAATTGGACTATGAACTGCATATGTGTTGTTTGTATGACAGGTGTAAACCTAATTTCCTGTCCTGCTGTAAACTGTTTACACACGCGAATTAATTAGACGAAGTTGACAATGCACACGACACACAGGACAGGGAGTTTAAGATTTATGAGGCACTGTGTCAAGCGACTACAAGAACCACGCATTTATTTAAAACCTTTCCCATGTATTGGGAACGCCATAACTGTAACCCAATATTCAAAACTCGTAATTACACAAGCTCATTTATTGTTAATAAAAACATTGTCTTAACTAAGTCTTGTTGCAGAACTTGTTCAGATTAATTACGGAGGCGAACTTTATCTTATTGTTGAAGATGGCTGTCTCCTGGGTTGCAGCCTGGTTGTAGTCTGGTATAAGTTTACCAACGTCGGCAAACTTACACGGCGCTGCAACCCAGGAGACAGCCATCTTTCACACTCGTTCCCGCGAGAACCACAAATCCATCCTATCGTTTATCTTAATCACGTTAAAATAATGGAAACGATTGACTTAAGGAATTTATCTGATCGTCATTTAAGTAGACATATTTCATCACTGGTTTTAAAGTATGATAATTTAATGATCTCCCATGTTCTGTGTGAATGGAAAATTATTTCAACCGAAACAGAGCGCTGTAGATGAATGGCAACAACAGCGATAGAGGGGCAATCCTTTACATAGCAGCCAAGAGTATAAATGGTGTTCTCTACAGGGAAAAACTCAGTTAATTATTTTACAAAACGAAAAGAACTGAATGAAACATCAGAAGGATGTGAGAATTTCACTGTTACGAAAGTCTGCAATACGCCCATGAAAGTGGAACTGTTTCTATATACCGTTATTCAGAATAACAACTGAGATCGGATTCTTATTTTTAATGTAAGACTTGAGGTTCTCACAGCGGTGAATATGAAGATTTATTAACAAATTCCTTACCAACGGCGATTTTCCCAGATGCAAACTTCAAGTATCCCGTTTGACCAACCGCGGTTGTTGGTTCTACGTATTCGCGGTTTTCTGTACACACGAAAAAAATCAATGGCTTCTGCACCATGAGATCCACACTTTCTGCGGGTAGGGTCGTAATATCTCCGTAACTGATTTTCTAACTCCTCATCAAACGCTTCAGCGTATCTTTTTGTGATACTTCTCCCTTCACTTCATGTCTACAATTATTACGTAAAAGAACAGACCATTTAGACTTGAATGAGTGTTAACGAAGTCCGCGGTTACACAAACTGCTTACATTCCACAAGACCTTGGCCTTGTCAACCGAGGCGTATTTCGGGAACACGACCGCCCACCGTTGGCTAGGGACTGGCTGCCCTACCTGAGTTCCTTGATATTCTA
Source organism: Zootermopsis nevadensis (assembly GCF_000696155.1). The sequence continues at coordinate 233,911 of NW_019060046.1, forward strand.
TTCCGAGTGATACGCTGATGGCAAGACACACATCACTGAGCGAGGATCTGCTGTAAGTAGTGTTGTGTACTAATCAACTGTACATGAGGCTGATGCCCTGCAGACAACAGGAGTTGCACATCAATTATAATACGCCTACTGGGCGTCATGCCCAAGATTTAGTGCGACCAACCGGAAAGCGTTCCTATCTCTTGGTCACATACAGAATTAACCATTACACAATAGTTTCTATATCACACTGATCTATCCGGAGCACATTTAATGACACCATTACGTGGAAAGAGCTGACAGATCGCAAAAGGAAAACCCTTCTAATGTCCACAGACTACACGGCAGCTACGTATTTACAACTTCATAACCATGTTCTTGCCCCCGTGTCTGTTTTTGGTTAGTAATAAGGATCAGTTGTTCGCAGTCTACTAATATCCATTTTGTTTAAGTTCATTAACCACTTTAAGCCTAAGCCCCAAAGGAAATATGGGCGTATGTATTAACTTTTGTTTTTACCCAAAATAATGTTTCAGAAAAATGTCGGATACTCATAAAACATGGTAATGAATAACATTTCATTAGACACCACCCCATCTTTGAACATTCTGATTTCCCTTCGACAGTAAATACAACATCGGAGTAGTGCGAATTTCTGTGGAATGTTCACTAACCGCTATTAATAAACGAGATGGCAATTTTGCGTGGTTAACAGATCTACAAAACAGATGTAACTTTGGTTGATGCAATCGTCTATGGACTGTAAAATAACATGGCAGCTGCGCGAAATCATCTTATTCGCAGTTTGAAGACAGCAACTAATAAATCACTGGAGCTAAATGTGTATACTTTGGTATAGAGATACATAATAAATATATCCATAAATGATGTATGAAATATTTTATATGATAACAATTAAAATTTAAGGTGAAAATGTAATCAGTACAAAAAAAAAATTAACACGGCTAAACAAAGGGACAGAACGACATAAAAGAGTACCCAAAAGGATTCCAAAATATTAACCAAAAAAGGAAACGACACAGAGAACCCTCGGAAAAATTGGAAGTCTGTGAAGTCGGGACAAATTTCAGTGTTTATGCCATGAAGCGAAGAAACACGCCAACATGGCGACGGTAACAAATTGCATGCACTCAAAGTCTTTAATGATGTAAATTATGCTTAGAGGCAGATCGCTAAATTGTATCATTGTTTACAAAGACACTTACAATAACTAACGGAAGTGTATTCATTGCAGACGTTCGATCGATACATGCTGGTGGCGTTGATTACAGATTAAAGAAGTGGCAACACTGTGCAGACTATCACACGCTGTTAATATAAACTTCCGTTCAATGCCTTTAACGATGATCGTCTAAAAAAATACACGAGTCCTTGTTTTACGAAAGCCATTCGTTAAGGAAAAAATCCGTAAAACAAAAATTAATTTCTCATGAATTTAAAGACAACATTTCCTGATCTATGACATAATTACCTTCCGACTGTGATCAGTCGATAAATACAAAGTTTTCGAGTACAAATTAATACAAGTCTTGAAATTCAATGTCATTTTTCGATACAGCCGAAAATTATAAATATGTTTCTGAATTTTAATGGAACAACGCAATGCAAAATTGCACATAACACAATCTATCGAAGACAATACCAATGCGAGGTACGCTGGCGCAACTAGCAGACGTTGTGAATTTAATAATTCTGTTTGCAACGAGGTCAGACATCAATTTAGCAAGACACGAGCCTTGAACTCTTGTATGCGAGCTGAATCCCTCCCTCTCTCCGTGGTTAGCGATTAACTACATTCACTGCAATGAAGTAGCATACCTTCGCTTTTCCTCAAAAGTACACTAGTACATACTGCACACTACTCCGCCATATAAATGCAAAAATATGCGTTGATTCAACAACTACAGACCTACAAAAAAAAACCGGTAACAGACAACAAAATAATAAAACAAATAAAAATCAGTTACGTCGGACATGCTCCGATACTGGTACAAATGTTTGTTCGAAGTAACAGTTTATACGAGCTGAATATTTTCAGTCACATTAAACTAAGAAATAATTATTCGAATTATGTAATTAACATTGTACATATGTGTACTAACAGTGTTAACTTTAATTTATTCTACAGTTTTAAAACCAAATTACTATTTGAAACCAAGTACTTGGTAAAAGCAACACAAACTTTACGCCAGTAATTATCGATAAGTGGTAAACTTGGCAATTAGGCAGTACACCCGCTGTTCTCCTCCAGTAAACCGTGCAACAGGGAGACGGGGGTATGGGTGTCTATAAATTTAAGTATCCAATTTCCAGCAAACACGGAATGCCTTCGTTAGAACAACGAATGTGTTGTTTGCTCCCTTCTTTAGTCATCCATATGGCTTCATTACGCAATTAAACAGGTTCGGACCCGGAGTCTAAAAGCATGGCAATTTTTGCGGATTTAAAGACCATTTCCTAACTTGTAATCAGACTGAAGAAGTATAAAATGGTCCAGCGGTAGGGTTTCCTCAAATATGTTCTAACTGGCCTCAAACTATTGTTACTCAGCTTTTTCCCATGATTAAAGCTCACTTCAGAAGCAATTCCATCAATCTTGATTCGTGGGTTGTCCCGGATACGCTGACTAATGTTTCCTAATCTTAATACATGTTACAGTCTGAATCTATCCACCTACAGAAGACTCTCGATTATCGGCGGGCGGATTAACCGAGGTCTAAATGGTTAAACGAAAATTAAATATGAATTTAGAAAATTTGCTGTAAAAGTTAGAACGTTTTAAAAGAAAGAAATAAGTACAATGGCATTATTTAACGTATAAAGAATTTCTTGCTAAAACCGGAAGTTTAAAGCAACAGAACGTTATTACTACTACCAGTCGAACTCCTTTTAAAAATAGTTGGTATGTACTGTATTAAATTTATATAAGATCCTTCCTGTTATTAGTAAATCTTTAAAAAAAAATTAGTATATGTCTGTAAATAAACTTCCGAATTTGTTACATTTTCGTGTTTTTCTTTTATTTTTGCTGATTACTCGGGGTTCCGATTATCCGGATAAACGTAAATATACTGTATCTGTAAACATTCGAATGACTCATACAGCTGCTGCTATAATTAATTATGATTCTTCTGTAAATATACAAGATTTCATGCTTTATAAACACTATAACACGCTATTTTTAGCACTCCCTTAATAAGGCACCCATTTTAAACACGTCAGACTATTATCACTATTCAAAATACAATTAAAAGCGACTATGAGTAAATACGAGAAAGTAAGAGAAAGTTCATACTATATATATCCTCGCGCTTATCAGTATGCCAACATCACTTTCCAGGTGCATTAAAATTACCGTTACCTTTTTACTTTCCCTCGAAAATACATACAATTGCCTATATTTTTTTTAGCTTATCGTGGCTTTATTAACCTTTTTGTACATTACGTCAATGACGTGACCGTTATAAACACGCCAGTGCGAAGTCACCACTCAAAAGACAACGAAAAGGGACCACGTGCTAATAATTAAGGGTTCACAGTCGTAGCGCTCATCAGTCTGGCAACCTCACTTACGCGGTTAATCAAAATTACCGTTAATTCCTATTTTTTCTCAAATGTATACTACGTGCACGCTGTAATATGTGGTGTAAATTATGATGAACCTCAACGACTGCTCCAAACCCTGGGTAATCAACTACAAAGTGTCACCTTCGCGCCTAGTCATCCATCTCCACGATGCCATCACCTGTCACGAAGGTGCAGTAACACGACGTGTTACAAGGCACCGGCAACACAAATTACAAAACAAACATTACTGTGTCATATCATGCGCATAATCATATCACTCATTTGCATGAGTAACACACATATACACATATTATACTCGTATGAACACTGCAGATGTCTTTCTAAAGCAGAAATACACGGGTGATACGTAATAAAACTTAACTGTGGTTGAAATGTTGTAGATAAGACCTACGTGATAAACCGATTGCACTTGAAACAATACGGCATTGCTCATAATAGACTTGGTCTGAGGTTAATTCAATCAGGAATG
>NW_019060046.1:238003-256865 GCF_000696155.1 Zootermopsis nevadensis
CAGTTTACCTGAAGATGGAAGCAAAATCCAGCCTCCGAAACGTTGTAGATCCTATAGTATATTAGAATCTTAACGAATATATGTCAAAATAACTCTTTTTACGTATTACAAAATAACATGTTTTGCACAGTTTGGTTATGGTTGAAAGTATTTGTGAAATCTGATGACTTTGACCCCAGAAGAGAAACATCTGCACGGAAATTTCAAACGTAGGATACACGAAGTGCGTTACACGGCACTTTCCTTGTATCACTGTCCCGGGGTTACGTTTGTTCGTTAGTTTCAGTGTAACACATTCAGGAACTGCAGATTCCGACTCTAGAGTCAGATAGGACACACGATAATTGCCAGAAATAAGGGATCAGCGCGGAGAAAACCCAAGTTCAGACATAAGTAGAGATCTAAAGTTTGCTCAAGTTTTAAGCCACTTTATTACTCACAATCAAATTACAATGCAGTGTAGAAGCAGGTCTGAAGTTCAGATAGCACATCACATAAACGTGAAACTGCGAATCCCAACGATAACAGCTAAGATGGGCTTAAAAGTTAAGGAACGGTCTTTACGTTATTCCGGCCAAAAGTACAGAGACCACCACAGAAAAGTGCTGTTACTTAACTGATTTTAAACAGCTGGACTGAATAAACAGGCAACACGTGCGTCCGTTCAGTATTTCCTCTCCGAAACCACAGTACGGACTCCACAAAATTTAATACTGTGAGAAGGGACATTCCACTCCAAAGTTGTCCGCCAAACTGAATTTTTATTGCATGATTTGAGGTTTTCACAGAGGTGAATATGAAGATTTCTGTCTTCTGGGTTGTTGCGCTGTGTCGCGATTCATCGCCCTGATGACGGAGGCAGTATGACCTCTGAAACGTTGGTAAACATCTACCAGACTACACAGCGCAACAACCCAGAAGACAAAATTCTTCATACTAAGAATCGCCCTGATGACGGAGGCAGTATGACCTCTGAAACGTTGGTAAACATCTACCAGACTACACAGCGCAACAACCCAGAAGACAGAAATCTTCATCTGAATGTTTATTATCATCAGCCCTATAGTTTAAACTTTGCATGAAGCTCATATTTAATGTTATAATATTAAATGGCTATTCTAACACAAAAATAATTTCATATTTTGTGTGACTGGCTTTGCAACAGTACATTTTTACTGCAATAATTAAACACACAGGAGAATGAGGAGGTATGCAGAATGGTACAGAAAGCGGGCACAAAACACATGTAGCCAACAAAATTTCACTACACGTCACCACTCTTGTTCTTCTGTGATGGTGTATTTACAACTTTCCCTTTGTTGCTCGTTTCTAATTGCGACATCAACTCGCAACGTTTCCCCCTTCTAGTTCCCTACAACAGTTCCACGTTTTCGAATGCATCCCCTCTCTCTTTTATACCTCCAGGTAAAATTCCAGCAGTGATATAAAACAACGGATTATAGAGTTTTATTGGTTTTAATTCCAAGTTATAAGGAATGCACGCGGCAACATAAAAGTTCCTAGATTTATAGAGCTTTTTATTTCGCTCTCATAACGTCCAACTGACGCTGTTTACTTTGAAATAAAATTGTATGGCACTGCTTAAACAAGGTTAATCTCACCACAAAAATGCAGACATCACCATGTTATACTCAATAAGGGACGAGCGGTGAACCACAAGTTCAATCTTCTTTGGCATAACATGACAGGAAGTGGATCCCAAAGCCAGTCTGTATCATGCGGCAAGAGAAAACGCCCCCCAGATGCTGTCGGAAATCGAACACATGTAGTTCAGCCTGAAGCCAGTTCCCATACTGGCTGAACTATCCCGGATAGCCTGAAGTTGGCCTATACTAAACTTCCTTCAAAACCTTAAGTCTATTATAAGGATGTATACACAGACTGTCCCAAAAACATGCATACACATCAACAAATTTGGTGGCCGCTTGTCAATTGCTAACCGCTGTGAACTGTGCCACAAAGCTGACGGTGGTCATTTTGAACACCTATACTGGATTCGCTATTTCACTAAGTGCTATGGTTGATGTATTTAATTATTTAATAAATTAAAATGTATTGTTTCATTCACCGAATGTGTGTATACATCTTTTCGGGACAGCCCATAGAATATAACAATTTGCACAACTTCAATTCACAGAGCTGATTTCAGGTTATTCACCGGAATGTATTAACTTTTATATGGGTTATTTAACGACGCTTTCAGATGTTCACATTATACAGCATCGAATGTTGGGATGATCAATGAATAAATGCGATCTTCGGTCGTTGACTTGCTGAATGTAGCACAAAGCTATGACATCCTGACAACCAAGGCACGCTAATTCAGCGAACAAACGTTGTATGTTATGGGAAATTGGGTTCACAAAGGACGTATTTTGCATACATCATTATATTGTCAGGAAATCACTGTTACAGAATCGGTTTAGCCCGCGGCACACAAAGCTTATTTTACCATGTTTCCTCTGCGTGTTTTGTTTCATTTCTTGAAGTTGCTTCGATTTTTCGAACAGATGAATATTGATATATAAACTTAAAATTGTTATGTATCGTCATTCTTTATATGCCCTCAAGTTTTCCTATAAATTCCCCATGGATTTACAGGACACATCAAAAGTAGCGTATGAATCCATCCTGCCGGTAATGTAAATGTACAAACTTGCAGTACATGGTGCACTGTTATCAGAAGCAAGGAACAAAGTGCTCATTCTAAAACTCAACCCGACCTCATAACACAGTACAACCGTGTACAAAATAAAACAATAAAAATAATATTCTGTATTTTCCTACAACATACGTTGAATTGGCCACGCCTGTCCCGAACGTAGAGAACTCGTTTCACTAAATTGCGTACCAGAGGAATAACTACTATGATCGATAATTGAATTGAATTTATATTTTAATGTGCGTTTTCAATTCCTCTACGATGTGGGTATAATCGTCATACAAATGTTCTCTGATATCATCCCATAAAAGGAAAACTGTAGAGTAAGGTCGAGGGATCTTGACGACAAGAGTCCCAGAGAATCTAACCGTTCTCTGAAAAATTCTCGCAGTAACGTGATGCTTATTCCCACGGTGTAGCAGATGACCCCGTCTTGTTGAAGCCACGAAACCCTCTCATGAACCTCCAGCAATGCGATAAGCTGTATGAGGACCTACTGATAACATTCTGCATAAAGGTTCAAGGAATATCGGACTGATAACGCTGAGCCGAGAAACAACATACCACACGGCAAATTTTTGCCGGGCTCAACCGAGTTTCAACGCAACGAGCAGGTTATCAGAACTCTATTCCGACTGTTCACATAGCCCTTCAAATGGAATCATGCTTCAACCGAAAAGAAAGTGTTGTCCAACACAAATCTTTAAATCTAAGATAGTAACGATGTCCAGAGTGGCCTGCAATTCGTAACTCGTGCGATAATCTCGAAACGTCGGCAGCTTTGTCGTCTTATGTGCACTGCCTACTTACATTGAGGCTTTTCAGCGTGATTTAGAGGCAGGCGGCAGGAGACCATGCTTCACGCTTTCCAGCGTGTCGTTGCTGAGGTGCGTACGTCCACGGTTGTGATTTTGGTCTCACAGAATTTCCTGATTAGGCGATTAATCGTTATCTTCTCTGGCACTGTCTCGTTTTGAAACGTTTATTGACAAGCTTCTCGGGATAATAAAAACCATTTTTTAGCAAAATAATCTTCCACGACAACAATTCCTTTCTCAAAAGTAAGATCCCCACCTGTTTTGATCAGAACAGCACGAACTCAGTTGTAATACACTGAACAAAAGACAGACATTTGCTTGTTTTCGCTGTCAAGGTCAACGGTCCTCCCCACTGGAGTACTAAGATAATGGTTGCCCATCGCGTAGATACGGGGACTGCGAAGTTGGGTTATCTGTTAAAATAAACACTTTGTACTATGCATCACCGTGTAAGTTGAATTTCAATTACATTTTAGTACAAGATGATTTTGATCTAAAAATACGAAGAAAACTATGTGTAAACAGTATGAAGTTTCATGAAACACAGTTACGTTGCTAATCAGATAGTTGGATACTGTATCATAAAACATGACGATCAGTTTTTGGAAAATGCAGATAAGTGAAAATCACAGCCGTCTTTAATGTTTTACGCCCAATTCAAAAAACGAAAAAATGGATGTTAATTTAAGCCTGGAAACATTAAAAGTAGGCTGTTGGTCCCAGTAAGGTTCACCTTTTCCACACTCAGTTCTTGGCAGACACAGAGTCTGGCGTTCCTGACAGAGCCAGACACAGACTGCGATCCTCCAGTGGGTCGCCAACGCGCCCACGTTCTGATTTGGAAGCTAGTCTGTGTCACAGATTAAGACCATGCGTCTCACCTGTGGCACGCTCCAGGCGTGTACGCGTTGATTAGGAAACTAATCAGCAGTATCTATTACAAATAATAGACTATGAGCTCTCTTGGTGAGTCGCCCGAGGCCTGAATGTGTTGATCTTGAAGCTAATCAGTATTTCGAATTAACTGTGGGATCTATAGGTTGGTAGCAGTGGAGCGTGCGTATTAGTTTGGAAGTAATTAGTATTGCAAATTAAAAGTACCTGCTAAGTTACAGCAGAATCGTCTCCTACTCCGGAATTTCAATACATGAAAATCCAAACACAAAAGCTGAAGTTTCAACAGCAAACACAGACAATATCGTGAAATTAAGAAATTGCAAAACCGCTAAGACAAACTGCAGGCGTTACCATTTGGCAGAGATACCAACTTGCCGGATCCTCCCAGCAAAAAGCCAGTATAATAATATCATACGAAAACCCAAACTAGTTCCTCTACGTCCTTATAAAGTTGGTACTCAACAATTCATAATCATGGTTTACAACCTTAGTCCCTTCAATTACACTCCTACACACCATAAGTAACAGTTTAGGGGTAATTTTATATCAAGTTTTGACAACGTGTCTCATTGCAGGCCTAGTCAAATGTAGGACACCTCATTTTCTACATAATCATTCCGCTTTCGTGTCATTTGGCCCAACTGCCCACTAATTTCCTGACTGAACCACAGTGAAAAAGGTTATATTTTAAGCAATTCTTGCACATTTTCAATTCACTAACAACATTGAGATGCAACGTCATCAATGATGACTCTTTGGCCACTCTGATCGATTTTCTTTTTAATAACTGACGCCACAGTCGATAGCGACCCAGAACACACACTACAAAATTCATTCGTCCCCCATTTTATAAAATGGGCGACGAAAATGTTAATCTTCCAAAAATTATATTAATTGTCACATACTTTGACCACAAAAATTTTTGTTCTCCTTTGCTGCCTTGTGTCAATGAAGCAGCAAAGTTAAAAGTTTCATAGCATTATCACTACTTAAAAGGCAATGAAAAGCAACTAGGTTAAATTGAGGTAAAGTTCATATTGTTGAAATTAAGTGTGTGTGTGTGGAGTAGCTACATTAAACACAGGCTCCCTCCATATTTCATACACAGATCAATACTCCTGACGTCTCGGAGTTCCTCACACCTGCAACACATTTGCATACAAATTGGCTTGTCTCATAGCCAGTGTATGGTCGAAGCGTAACAGACCATTTGCGGTTCGCTTAGCAATTTATTCACAACCCTCCCCCTACCTCCTCCAAATAAAAAGGTAACATGGTAATGACTATTAAATATAGAATTTGATTTATGTGTTAGTAGTTCACTCAGGCACTTGACCTGCAAAAATGTTGCATCTTTCGTGGGAAGCAAAACAGAACGAAGCCTCGACGCTCTGGAGTCATACTTCGCACGTCTCTGAATGAACCTAAATTAATTAAACTAATGCACGGAGGTTAAGAAGCTGATAACACACATTTACCATCAGTCCGCCAATAAAGGAACAAGCCATCGAAGAGATGAGAAATGCGTACAAAGTTTAGGCGCAAAACTGAAGGAAATCTACAACCGGTAGCAAGGCCAAGGAATATATGGAATAATTATGTTAAAATTGGTTTCAAATAGAAGGTGTAGCGTTCCGTGACGTGATTTAGGACAGGGACCAGACTGTCGTGAAGACGGTAATAAACCATCGGGTTCCACAAAAGCTGAGCTGAGCGATTATCACCTTCCCAAGACCTAGCACCAGGAAGTTAGTTACTAGGAACTAACGTGTTTATCGACTGGTTTGCATTAGTGCTTTGTATATGGGGAGTTTGTGTTCGAAACTCTGGCTGGAGGCCGACAATTCTGAACTGTTCCTTATTTCCGCCAGTCCCTTCAATCAAACGTTCGTTGTTATCAAGCAAACGACTACCGCATAATGAGCATCATAATCTGTATTCTGCAAAATATATTATTAAGATAATCAAATCAAGGAGGATGGGAGGGGCGGAGTGCGTAAGGAAAACAAGAAACTCGAACAAAATTCTGTCTACAATCCAAAAGAAAAGACACTACTCAGAACAACTAGTCGTAGATGGGGATATAATATTAAAATAGATCTTAAGGAAACAGGGCTACTGGGTGTGGACTGGATTCGTATGATTCAGGGGCAGAAACCGACGGTGGGTCCTTGTGAGCACAATAACGAACCTCAGTGACTAAAATTGCTAACTAACTAGATGGCTTACCGAACCCGAAGGTTCATCACCGAATTAACCAAAGCCCTCCACCGGACCCTGTCCTGGGCCAACAAAATCCAGTCTCCTTCAACTCCTATCTCCCATAGATCCCGCCTGAGATTATCCTCCCTTCTACGTCTAGGTCTCCCCAGCGGTCTCTTCCCCTCAGGCTTCCCAACCAATACTCGGTGCACACCTCTTGCCTCATCCATGCGCGCAACATGCCAAGCCAATCTCATTCTTCTCTACACTTCTCATTAAAGATTCTGCTGAATGGAGTTCGCTCAGTTGTAACCATTCTTCAGTTCACAATTTTTCGCGTTGCACAGTCATTTAGAAATATCCAGAAGTACATATTCAACCAAAATGGACTGGGCCAACGCAGCTTCACAAATGAAACGTGTAATAGGACACAGTGGCGCCACATATCCATTATGCGTTCATTTTACGAGTTTGTGGAAGGAAGAAACGAAAAGACCCCAACACACACTTAGAAAAAAACAAGAACACTGAATATATACGTCATCACTCGCGACGACACTTCCCACACGCTAACTCAAACGGGAGGGGGGATAATATTTTGGTTCTTCCCGACGTAGAAAATAAAATGCAAGAAAACACGATTTATTTCGACACATTTGCCACACGGAAAGATGTTTTGCCATTACTTGCAGCGGGAATGGAAGTCTGTCTATACAAAAGCCTCAGATACAACCCGCGCGACTTACTCAAAGCATTCCGAAGCCTCTACAAAACACTTGAGCTAGGCAAAGCGTTGCTGAAGTATAAGCCAGAACTACAACACCAACTTCGTAACCACCAATTTCAAACAAGGATTTTGCTTCAATATACTGTTCATAAGCAAACACATCCACACTGCGATCCAACTCTTGTCGCGTGATTAAAACTTGTATCCTTTACACCTGAAGAGATTAAGTGACTCAAGTAAACTTTGCTGCACTTCAAGAGAGCTGAATAATTTCAAGAAGAAAAATCACTTATTTCACTTAATGCAACGCAAAATCAAGATTACTTAATATCGTCATGTGCATACGCGTACTAAGGGATTAGCAACGATCAGGGTCGCCACATTGCCTAAGGCGAGTAATTCTGCAGCTATCTAACAGGATTTAAATAGAAATTTGAACCTTAAGCTAAGTATTTCTTGTCTTTTACGTCACATTTTCAATCTTTTTTGACACAATATATTACGAATAGAGACGTTGCAAATTCTGTATGCAACTGTACATCAAAAGATCTGAACAAAGAACAATATTACCACACTGACTTTTATTTACAAGACAAACATTATTTGTAAGACCATGACTAATACCGTCACTTAAAATTTGATTCCATCTGAGAAAAACAAATTATATTCATGTAGGATTTGAGGTTTTCACAGCAGTGAGTCTGAAAATGGCTTCTGGGTTGATGCGCCGCGTAGTCTGATCAAAGTTTATCGACGTTTCAGAGGTCCATGCTGCCTCCATCATCAGGGCAATGAATAATCGCCCTGATGATGGAGAAGAGCTAGTCTCCGAAACGCTCATTTTAAACTCAAAACTGCAACGTTTAATAGCCCAAAAAGATTTATAATATTTCCATTCTTGGCCCTTAGTACTTTTCACCTCCTTAAGTTTAATTACAGTTTTCTTCACGAGATTTGTACTGTTTTCCCTTGAATTTATACTTTTAGACAAACTTCTTAGTTTGTGGCATTTCAAAAAGTACACAATCTAGCCACACAACGGCAAACATGACAGCCGTGACAACACAAACAATGTTCCATCTCAAAAGTCCCTACAAATTAAAAGTAATTTCTCTATTAGTCAATTTAAAACAAAATTATTAAAATTTTGCATTTAAATGCAAATATGTGGACACGGCATTTAAGAAGATCGTTTCAATACACACTATATAATTAATCGAGAAATCATATCTTAAATACACATTAATAAAAAGAGAAATATATAGGAAATTTTAATATGGCAACACGAAAAAGAAATCCATATTTTAACCCTTCTCGGCTACAAACTGGTCGTTAAGTTACTGTCGTCTTCTGATCCCCAATCGCCGTTTCTATTCAGTCCATCAAATGTCTTCCTTCTACTCCTCAACATGCATTGCCCATCATTGCTGCATTGCGTGTTGTGGTATAAACAAACAGGCCAAGAGAAACAACCGATCACAATCATTCGTCCAGTTACATCTGGTCTAAAACTGGCATCAGTGGATGTGACATAAACCTGGCCCTCATATTCTGCATCACGCAACAAGCCACTGAAATGCAAAACATAAATTATAATATCGCAATAAAATACAACTACTAACGCGATGCAACGGGCGTTTTTAACGAGACTTAAAAGCAGGATAACCTACAGCTTGCGTAGGCAGGCCTACAGCACACTGGGGAATAGACGTGTTCAATAAAACCTTTCCAGAAGAATCGCGAACATTCTATGCATGCATAAAATCCCTTATAATAAATACTCTTAATATTTTTCTGTTTTTTTTTTCTAACCGTCTTTCTTTCCCAACTGCAATCTGTATAACTAAAGACAGACCAAATGACGACTTTAATGTAGTGCTACCTGTCATAAGTTATTATTATTATTATTTAGTGTTCTGTCTGACGACAGGTCCATATGAACAGGATCCTTCCATCCTTTTCTACAAGGCCAGCGATCTAACCGCTAGACCACCGTGGCGGTCTGTCATAAGTTATTAATAATTAAATAAGCCGTAATTTCAAAGTTCACCACTTACGTACATTCCCCGCAATAATTTTTGAATCGATGGAAAATTTTTTATGAAAGTTATTATGCATAATCTGCAACTAGAGGATAATAAGCATTTTATTTCTTGCTGTATTTACTTTCTTTTTCTCACTTTACAGTTCTCTTCCACCAACAACTCGGCACACAGAAACTCCGAAGTTGCATAAACACCAGCAACACTTGATACACTTTACTAAATTCGGAACGGATTTCTTCGGAATACGAATCTCCTAACCACTGCTTTAACATGCTCGGCGTAACTGCGTTTGTCTTCAGAGTTCATTATTGATGACAGGTGCAATGCTAAGATCGTGCATAGAATGTGTGTGACCGGTTACCGTTTAATGACTGCTTACATTGACGTGGAACTTGGCAGTAAACGCCCTGATGATGGAGAAGAGCTAGTCTCCGAAACGCTCATTTTAAACTCAAAACTGCAACGTTTAATAGCCCAAAAAGATTTATAATATTTCCATTCTTGGCCCTTAGTACTTTTCACCTCCTTAAGTTTAATTACAGTTTTCTTCACGAGATTTGTACTGTTTTCCCTTGAATTTATACTTTTAGACAAACTTCTTAGTTTGTGGCATTTCAAAAAGTACACAATCTAGCCACACAACGGCAAACATGACAGCCGTGACAACACAAACAATGTTCCATCTCAAAAGTCCCTACAAATTAAAAGTAATTTCTCTATTAGTCAATTTAAAACAAAATTATTAAAATTTTGCATTTAAATGCAAATATGTGGACACGGCATTTAAGAAGATCGTTTCAATACACACTATATAATTAATCGAGAAATCATATCTTAAATACACATTAATAAAAAGAGAAATATATAGGAAATTTTAATATGGCAACACGAAAAAGAAATCCATATTTTAACCCTTCTCGGCTACAAACTGGTCGTTAAGTTACTGTCGTCTTCTGATCCCCAATCGCCGTTTCTATTCAGTCCATCAAATGTCTTCCTTCTACTCCTCAACATGCATTGCCCATCATTGCTGCATTGCGTGTTGTGGTATAAACAAACAGGCCAAGAGAAACAACCGATCACAATCATTCGTCCAGTTACATCTGGTCTAAAACTGGCATCAGTGGATGTGACATAAACCTGGCCCTCATATTCTGCATCACGCAACAAGCCACTGAAATGCAAAACATAAATTATAATATCGCAATAAAATACAACTACTAACGCGATGCAACGGGCGTTTTTAACGAGACTTAAAAGCAGGATAACCTACAGCTTGCGTAGGCAGGCCTACAGCACACTGGGGAATAGACGTGTTCAATAAAACCTTTCCAGAAGAATCGCGAACATTCTATGCATGCATAAAATCCCTTATAATAAATACTCTTAATATTTTTCTGTTTTTTTTTTCTAACCGTCTTTCTTTCCCAACTGCAATCTGTATAACTAAAGACAGACCAAATGACGACTTTAATGTAGTGCTACCTGTCATAAGTTATTATTATTATTATTTAGTGTTCTGTCTGACGACAGGTCCATATGAACAGGATCCTTCCATCCTTTTCTACAAGGCCAGCGATCTAACCGCTAGACCACCGTGGCGGTCTGTCATAAGTTATTAATAATTAAATAAGCCGTAATTTCAAAGTTCACCACTTACGTACATTCCCCGCAATAATTTTTGAATCGATGGAAAATTTTTTATGAAAGTTATTATGCATAATCTGCAACTAGAGGATAATAAGCATTTTATTTCTTGCTGTATTTACTTTCTTTTTCTCACTTTACAGTTCTCTTCCACCAACAACTCGGCACACAGAAACTCCGAAGTTGCATAAACACCAGCAACACTTGATACACTTTACTAAATTCGGAACGGATTTCTTCGGAATACGAATCTCCTAACCACTGCTTTAACATGCTCGGCGTAACTGCGTTTGTCTTCAGAGTTCATTATTGATGACAGGTGCAATGCTAAGATCGTGCATAGAATGTGTGTGACCGGTTACCGTTTAATGACTGCTTACATTGACGTGGAACTTGGCAGTAAATACCATCCTATTGGCTGGTAGCACTCGGTACAACAATGGTGGTTCCGGATGGTGTGTGATGCTGAAAAGTTCCCTGTCTCGTACAGAAAATTGTGGGGGCGTCTTTGAAGGAACGTGTTACCAGAATCAATATTAGTTATATGACTGGCATATGTAAATAAATGGGTGGGAGAATGAGATAAGAATACATAAGCGAAATAACACGCATTATTATTAAATTCCAGAAATATTCGATTAAAACTTTGCATAATTTAGTCTTTTAATACATAAGTTACAACTAATGACTTTCTAACCACAGATTTACCGCCATTGGACTGCCGGTCAAAGCTTTTCTCCTGAGCAATAGACGTTATTACATTAAGAATAATTTAATAATTTTGTTCGTGCACAACTTGTTTGTTCTAATTAGCACAAGACAAGATGAGGCAGAATTTTGTGCAGTGACTCTTAGATCTCAGATCACTCTGCTTCCAAGCCCTGCCTGCATTTCCACATAATGTTCTGTAAATATGGATGGCCCGGAAATGAGCGTGAAATTGGAACCGAATTCAAATGTTCAACCTGACAAGTAGATCCACTCCCCGCATCAATGTCAGTAGAGGGCTGAATCCTTAAAGATCGAACAAAACAACTACAAAGGAATAAAGTCTGCCAAATAATCAAGACGCATTTCAATACTGACCTACAAATTACAGCGTTTGTTTCTTAAATTATTTAACTACGCATGTAGCACTCACAGCCTTGTTACACGAAACATTATCAGAATTAGTTTGGTATTAAAACGGGTTTTATAGAATTAACAACGGCCTGAAATCAAAACTTTATAGAAGCGAATAAAAAACATCTTTATAGTAAAATCAGCTG
Organism: Zootermopsis nevadensis; assembly: GCF_000696155.1. The sequence goes on from NW_019060046.1 coordinate 250,291, forward strand.
TACGGGGAAATAGAGTTATACGGTTGCAGGTGAATACCGGATATATTTTTTGTTTAAAAAGCAGATTATTTCCTTTACTGTCCACATTTTTTCTCTCTACGGCCCTCAGCAAACAAGAATACCCAATGCAAGCCGCGGTAATCTAAAGGCTGTCGTCCACTGGTATATGCCAGACCATAAAATAATTAGCAAGCACAAAATACATAGTAGGCAGCGTTCATGAACTACTTTAAGGCGAGCATTAGCAAGCACAAAATACACGGTAGTCAGCGTTCATGAACTACTTTAAGGCGAGTAAAAGATAATATTAACAATCATCTAGGAAGAAACCACGTTACATACAGCTGAAATGCAAAATTGAAGCTTAAACAAACAGGCTCCGTGGTAGACAACGCACATTCGAGTCGCCCTACCAACTCCAAACAAGTTCGCGGAATTGTCGTAGAAGATGTGTGTGGTAGTCAGTCATAAGACGTTAGAGATGCACAGAATGGAATAAACGAAAGCACGCAAATCGTATCCTAAAAAGAATTCAAAATCGCGTGTAACACCATCCGCCCCCCTTGGCACTAGGTTCAAGGTCATTCTTGTTGCTTGGCCTCTGCCACGCCAATTGTGCAAGGATGTGTAGACATCAAGCACGTGTATTCACAGGCAGAACGTATATTCATTGACGAACATTGCTTCGCATAGAAGTATTTACAAGTATCGAGACAATACACCGAATGGTAACAAATTTTCGATATTTACAAAATTATTTCGACAGCAAACATGTACAGCGTCGAAGAGAAAGGCGAGAGTTATTGTTGATTTCAAAATCATGGATATAACAATGCGAAAACAATTGCTTTACTGCAAGAGTTGTTTGGTGAGAACAATGTTTGGCATAGCCCTTGGCCACCGCGATCTCCAGACCTCACCCCGCTAAACTTCTCTCTGTGGGGATTTTCCAAAAAGAGATTTCATTCGAATAACCCAGAGACCTTTGAGGAAGTAAAACACAATACCGAAAAGTCTTTAGCCAACAATGACACAGAAACACATTGGAAGTTGCACGAAACATATTAAAATGGTGGTCTTCGTAAAAGTGGACATTTTAAGCATCTTATACGAACATGTTCTGTTAAGTTCTTCATGCAAAATTGAATCTAAAAAGCTCTTTTGTCTTGTTAAATTGATACCACAAAGACTTACAAATAGCTGTAGTTACGACTACGTTTTAAATCGAACATTCTCTACATACCCTTGGCTGCTGAAACGTCGTTTTTAACACTAATACCAGCAATAATAACAGAACAAATCAAATGAGGCATAAAAATCAAGCAGTTCGCTATATTATCAGGCAGAATGACTATTACTCAGCTATGATTACTTCCTAGTTGGAGGAGCCTACAGGGTTCACACCAAACAGACAGTGGCTCTTCGTGCCGCAGGACTCCCTAGAGCATTTGTATCCCCACTGAACCTCGTTTATCTTACTCTAAAATATACAAACTCTCACAAGTTGGACTCTACTTCATCCCAAACTACCTAAATAGAAACAGAATATGCAACCAGCAGACCACGTCTCGAGATTTGCATCCGTACTCGGAGCTTACAATTTCATTCGCTATGATGGCTGAAGCAAAAGCTCTTTCCAGTTCCTTGGGGAAGGGACTTGAGTAAAAAGTTTTCGGCACAAGTCTTGAAACAAAGGACTTGGTGGCGCACATACTACTTTGAACACTAATGGACCGTAACTGAAAACCTGGCTACACTGAGGATCACATACAAACGACAGACAAATCGAAGGTCGCGGAGGCTCACAAATACGTCAGCGACGAGAATGCAACAATTGCGAATTCTCAATGACGATTTTTCAACATGAGGAATCTCAAAGACCAGAGTGCACTGCGGTCTCACCATTGGCGAGGATGCAACACGTGGAGACAAACTAGTGACGAGAACGAAACACGCGGAATTCATGAAGACTACAGCGAGGGTAATGAAACCTGTGGAGACTCGAAGGCTACTTTGAGGAGATCGGAGTGCATGGAGACTCACAGACTACGCTGACAATAACGGCCCTTCCGCACGTGGCTCACGTGAGCTGCAGCGACTGCTGTGGATAGAAATCCCAGCAAAATGCACTGCACCCTTTCAGACGAGAGCCGATGAACGTGTGAGCTCAGGCTAACAAGACCTGAGTGACGAAACAAACAACTGATTAGTAAAGCCTGTGGATGAAACAGAAGTCTGTGTGTGGTCAGACGCTACAGAACAGTCTGAATGTAATACTGATGCGCTAACGATGAAGTCCTGAAGTAGGCCCTGGAAACGAGTATTTCACGCATCTCGCTGGTTCAGGAAAATGCTACCGTTCATACCCGTGCTAACCGACTTCCAAGTTCAAGAACGCACTGCTGATCATGTGGTTTCGGACATACGTCAAATCAAAGCGAAGAACATTGTAACATCGTAACGTGTCTCCAGAACGACAAAACGTTACTTGTCCTTTGTCGTGGCTAGATTGTAGCTATGAGGTATTTTGTTATATTGGTCAAGCATCTCATTGTAAAGGTGACACATCTCTATGTACACAACCCTCCGTTCACAGGTCAATAATGGTCAATATTCTGACTGCAAAAACACGTGTACGGAAACTAAAAACGAAGATTTTCGAAGTATCCTCAATGATAAAAAATAATTGGAGAATGTGATAATTATTTTTTTTGTAATGTTTAAATGCGAACGTTTAAAATTTATCACGGAAAAAGAACAGCTGGCGATATCTTAACAAGTCAGGAAAAGCTGCTGCACAATCCCCTGAAGACGTATGTAACAAGCACACGTAATATGCATGGTAAAGTGATTAAAGCAGGATTTTTAGACATCAAATACAAGTTATATTTGACGATGTACGTATAGCTCAGTCCTCGACAACACAATGACATAGGTCGCACAAAGAGCTACGAATAATTAGTTCATTTGCGATTGTCAGTACAGTATGTAAAAATGTGGCCTCTTTATATGGTAGACACGTTAATTACTACGCATCTGAACATACACCAATACATACTATACAGATATATATATATATATATATATATACACACACAAACGTACATACAGTGTCCAAAAAAGATATATACACACATTATGGCACGGAAAATTAACCTAGTTTGTAAATAGGTCATGTTACTAGTTTCCTATTTTAAGACGTAAACGTATTCTATTCTTCAAGTCTTGCTGTTCTATTCACAAGAATTTTTCTCAACAGCATACAAATTTAACTGTCATCTGCTATTCTTCATGCTACAGTTCTGTCACATCTGGAGACGAGCATCTGCATTGCACCACTGAATTACGAATCATTTAAATTTATGTATTTAAACACAAAAAGCCAAAGTTCCTCTCTATAATGGTCACATTTAAACGAACTTTGTGTACCAGTAAAAAATTTCGGGACGAATAAAGGCTAAAATGAGGCAGTAGGTAAATAATAACGACGATAAAATCATAATTGCTCTCACGAATTTAACGAAGAAAATACATAATCGAAACTGCGTGTCAACGAGCGCAGACAAGTCGCCTGGAGTGACCTTAATGATCATCATTTCTAAATTTCCAGAGTGTCGTTCCTACCATTTGTGTATTCAGACACCAATTTCTGTCGCCTCATTTGTAACGTCGCCTGGTCTTTCCCGTAACTACCAAAGTGTGAAATAAATCCTGACATTCCCTAACCACCGCCTTTTCAATGTCTTCTCATTTCACACACACACAAAAAAAATTATGCTCTACGGGTCCTGTGTTATGGCAGAAAACGGCGGAAAGTGTGATATGATTTATTAGACATTCTATTTAATTCTCAGGACTGATAACTCCGAATAACATAATTGTGGGAATGGGAGAAATGAAAGAACGTATTGTGGTAATAAAAAGAGTCTACAGCTGTACCGTACCACATAAACACCAATTGAGAGCACAGGTAGTTTCCAAATTAGTTGTGAGGTTTCGTAAATCACTGGCCTTAATGCAGCTTACTGAATATGCAAATCAATTGTTCTGAGCTAATCACATTATTCTTAACACACTGCGTAAGAGTAGCAAAATAAATTAATTTTCGTTGTACTTCGTTGCATATTCGATATAAAAAAAGAATGTTCCGAATAAAATCCGTATTTCAAACAGATCTACATTTTATATCATATGGCCAGTTTTAATTTTAAAAGGGCTCCGTGCTGCCTCCATCATGATGGAGACAGCAAGAAACTCTGAAACGTCGGTAAACTTCTACCAGACTACACATCGCTACAACCCAGAAGACTCACCGCCGTGAAAACCTCTGATCCTATGGCGCATAAGATCGTATTTTATTGAAGTTTTACCGACACAGAAAAGCAGGTACCGTGAATCTGTGAAAGATTTCGGCTTTTTAAAATTCAAGCCTCCTCATACAAAAGACTACCGGTAATCTAAAATCGGGGTAAACGATATTTGGAGTTTTCGCAGTGCTGAAGATGCTGGGTGTGATTTCCTGGGTTGTGACGCCATGTAGCAATGTATGCAATTATTAACGTTGCGAGGAAATGTATCAACTCCATCTTCAGGGTTGAAATAACACTAGTTGTCAATAAAAATAAAATTGTTATATTTATTGCCACCGAAAGCAAAATATCACAGTTTCCATCCACGCTAGTTTCCTATTCAGTTCTTTGCGTGTGTAGCCCATATTCCGTGGTACTGTTAATGTGATTTGATTCTTGTACATTTTCATGCCCAAAAAGTTGCCAGGAGCGTTATGTGAGCTCAAAAGACACTGGAAATACATAAAAACACGACACAGTAAGCCTAATTACTACGTGAACGCATTACCGTTGTAGAGTTGGTCAGTTGTACAAACAAACTCAATGGATGAAAAGTTAAATCAAAGAAAACAAAACTGGAAGAGAGAAAAAAAGTACTATAAGAGCAATGGCACTGGCAAATTTGTTTTACTGAACACGAAGGTAGAACCGCATGTAAATAAAACTTAAGTGTACCAAAATAGTACAGACTGAAGCGGTAATTGGAACTAAATATGCGGATTCCCTGCTCACGGAGGTAAGCAAATCAACGATGGAACCCGATTACAGACCAATGCATTCGCTTTACTAATCAGCCTATTCGACTGACCGCAACAGACATCGCCCCTGGTGTCCGGACAGCTAACTTAGCAGTCACATTACTAATGTATTACCTACCTAAGACAAGCTTATTTTACGTTTATAATCAGGATTGCAGGTTTTCACGGCGGTGAGTCCGAAGACGGTTATCTTCTGGGTTGTAGCAGCAAGGACCTCTGAAACGTTGATAAACATCTACAAGACAACACGGTACTACAGCTATCTACGTTTATGTTTACATTTACATGCAGTATCTATATTAATGTAGGCCTACACTTCGTATAGAATTTTTACAAAATTATTACTTTCTTAACAGTCAGTTGCCGAAGTGTTATAAAAAAACTTAATATCTCTACTAAAAATGACAAACAACTTATTTCGCCCTTTATTAAAGTTTCCTATCGAAGCTACACAACCTTAGCAGCTTATACAACGTCGTAAAACAACCAAAAAAAATTTTCCTCAAATCGGCCGGCAGACAGCGCATTTTGACAGAAAAGGTGCACATTCCTTTGTTGTATAAACATGCACAGATTATTGATTAAGCCGAAACGTTCAATTCTGTAACTGGGTACTCTATTACTGACTTACACGGGCCACTGACGAGTCATATCACGATAACACTTATCGTGACTAGCCCTTACATAAGATGCTGGAAGGCTGTTTCGGGAAAATTAATAAATTCTGAAGATGGCTGTCTTCTGGAATGTTGCGCCGTATGGTGTGGTAGACGTTTACCAACGTTTCAGATAAACTGTTAAGTCTATAGACCTAATGTATCTTCAAATGAAATCCCTCTAGTTATTGATGTAAAACTGAAAGCTGAATACAAACATTCGTACGGCCAACATTAATATTCACACTGTAAAATTACTTTCATAGAGTTCAAGCTCTCTTACCACACATAATTTCAGGGTCTCGTATTAAATGTCGCTCCCACCTCAGGAGTTAATAGGTCTATCATGTTACGCTGGTCTCATAAGTATTCCTTTTCCTTAAAAACTGCACAGTGTGTTAAAATAACCGGTAACAAAGTCACATGCAGGTTTTCGCCAGGATTGTTGTACGTAACAAATGTATTGAGGCAAATACAACCCATATTCATTACCAAAAAACAACTCTCGAGTAATGGATCTCATTCATAAGTTTTATGACAATGCCAAACGTGAAATTATAAATGAATTGGATTGTATTAAGAAGAATGGGAAAAAATTTTCTATAACTTTAGATGAGTGGACTAGCAAAAGAAATCGCAGATATTTGAATATCAACGTACACCATTTTGCGGAAGATTTTAATTTGGGCTTAGTTCCAATAGCTAGTTCCTGCGATGCTAAGAAAACATTAGAATTAGTTTCTGAGATGGTACAAATTTTTAACTTAGATCTAGCAACCGACATAGTTTATAATTCATATTTTGTACGGATT
>NW_019060046.1:256889-275368 GCF_000696155.1 Zootermopsis nevadensis
AAAAGTCAGTTTTGGTATAAACCCTAAGGAATGCTTTCTCGAAACGTTGCCTGTTTTGAGCACTGCATACAACAGTCTACAGACTGACAGTGCAAAAAATTCGCCGACCTGCGCGGACGGTGAGCTGAAACGAAGAAAATTGAAGAGGCTGTGAACAAACAATAAGCCGAGCAATTGCTGAGTGGAATTACGTTCGAGCCATTCCATCCGCAAAAGCAGAGTACTCAAAGGACTCGCTTCCGTGCAACTCTTGTTCACTGTGTGCCTTCGCCTGTTACGCCTTGCGTACATTAACAACAATTTGGTTGTATTTCCATTTGGAAGTACATTATGAAAACGAGTGACTTCAGACTTGCTGCACCGTGTAGTCTGGTAGAAGTTTACAGACTCTTCAGAGGGGCTTACAGCCTCCATCAGCAGGGTGTTCTGATGACCGTCTACAACCCACAAGAAAGCCATCTTCATGATCACTTCCGTGAGACCTGAACTCTAACGTATTTTCATTACATGAGACACTTAGACCATGCTCAAGTTCAGTTTTCGTACATGTCAGGCAATCCACTTCTGTTCTTTTATGAACACACAACATAGCTCTCAGCACAGTGGGTTTAACAGTGGTTAGCACTCCTGCTGTGTGTTCGTGAGGACCCGGAATCAAGTCTGGCGCAAAAACCATCTATCTTTGCTGACAGATTCCACTGTTTTCCCTCAATCCTTTCAGGAAAAGTGCCGTAAAGATAACACCTTCCTAAATTTTCCTATTTATTATTTATGAGAGACCGCGCGGTCACTGGGTACGCAACAGCCATCGCCATATAACCTAACTACAAACCGTATACATCAAACAATCACTCAGATGCTACTAGAAACGCCAGACATGCCAACCTAAGCGCGTACATGTGTGTACTAATGACCGCTCAAACAGAGGCAACTTCCTGGGGTCATCACATGGGGGAGTGGGGGGTCAATCAAAACTGCTTATTATTACTAATTCCAAGCTTGCGCTGAAGTTTATTCTTCTCATCCCCCCCCACACACACACACAAGCACATAAAAATGTTAATTTTATTGAAACACGTTTTCACTTTATTTACTTGAAATATAAAAATGCCGTACATAACAAGCCATTTGACAAAAACTTGAAATTTAATATTTATTACAAATGGGACATTTTGGGCCGTACATCGAGTGCAGCCTCCTTGGACGTGTCGGCCCGTGGTAAAGACCCTTACATGCATACGACAGTACAACACACAAAAATGCAAACACGATCCAACGTCAGTCAGTGCCAATTCGCGTAGGATTTCTCAATCTACAAAGAATGAGTGTGACCTCAGTGCTAATCCCGAGACAGGATACAATTAAGACGAAATTTCTAGCCTTTAAGTAGCCCGAAGATTCACTGCCGGCTTTAAAGAAGTATGTCAGTTGACCGTACATTTATTTTTCATCCTCACCCCGTTTCACGAACACCCAATTTAACATTCATCCTATACCTACCTCCACATAACCCTAGGTTTAAATAAATGTAATTCTAAACCACAGAAAGCCTGAGTGCGACGCTGTAATGCGACTCATCCCAAAGCTAACCTGTCAGTGAAGCAGAATCCAAGTCGCCAAAACGCGTGAAAAGAAAAATTAGTTTGTCGACATGAACGCCTACCGAATTCGAAGAAACTGCAAACATTGTGGAGGCTGATAATAAAGCCCGCAATTAAACACTACACTGAGCCAGTTTCATCCATCTTCACAATTCACTTCCATAAATTCATCTTAATGTCATCCTCTGGTTCAACCGGATTTTTCCAAAGAGGTTTCTTCACATAAATTCTGCATGCATTGTTTTCTACTTTTCACTATTCCATTAATGTTCCGTCTCGCCCATTGTTTTCTACATTTCACTATTCCATTAATGTTCCGTCTCAAGAAATAACTTCTGTTCTCCCATAATAATGCTATGAAAACGACACACTTCATCGAGTTTAGAGAACAAGTCTGTTGAGAAGCAAAATTCTTTCCTGTGTTTGAGTTAGCGGCCTCTATCTCAGACGATGAAGAAAGGAACAATGTAACGTCCTGCGCATGAGGTAGGATTCGAGCCCCAAAACAAAATAGTATAATTTTAGACGTTCGAGAGGCGTCTGTCTGGCATATACCGTCATTACTCTTAAGAGAGCAGAGTCTCTCAAGCAATACCACCTCCATGACTTCATTACACGCGTCTCTTCTCCAAGTCCTTTCTTCTTTTGTGTACCTGACGTAACAAAGGAAGGCAGAAAGGGAAAACCCGTCACCATTGCGATGGGATCCATCAATATACGGACTTGATTTAGAGCGCCATCTCTGTGAGCCGAGATGAACTGATGTGGCCCAGAGTGAGGACAATGCACTGTATGAGTCCCGGTATCTGCACAATGAAATTTAAACTTTCTTCACATACAGCGCCCCCGCAAAACAAATTCTCATCGCTACTCTCATTATTTTAATACGAAATAAGGTACAGAAACGAATAAAACAGTAACTCAGAGTGGTCCCCCGCTACAGACCATGGCGGAGCTTGTAGGGGAGAAGAGGTATAGCTCCTACTCATTCTTGACCTCGGCCCTAGATGGGGATGAGTGGTCAACATCATGCCCCGGCCGAGGTGGGACCTAAAATCGGTCTGGACGTAGAACCTTATAGACAATATCCTTTTAGCCAACTGCGGAGGCCGGCTTTCCAGTCTATTATCATAGCCCTACGCCTTTCTGGATTCCATATTAAGCGGCAAGTCGCTCCCACTTCATACGTTTGTGCGTTGGAGAGTGTTCCGATGGCAGTATTCATATTAGATTTGGCGAAAATTAATAATTTGTTTGAAATCTTTAAAGAGGTATATACGCAGATAACAGGATATCGTGTCTATTTTTCTTCGTTGTGTGAAGAAAGTATTCTAAGTAATTATTTCCACACATTTCCACCGTCACAGAAACGTTCACCGTACGTTCTGGTTCAGAGTTCAGTAGCCGCGTGACAAAATCTTCCTACCACACACCACTGAAACCCCGAACGTCATATCACAGTTAATGACCAAAAGAATTAGGATAAGCCTAAACCAGTAAGCTAGCTACATGCTGTTAACAGTCAGAACGAAGTTCGCTAATTCTTTTCCGAGTTTCTATTTGTCAGGACCTGTCACTGTATCGAAACTGTGACAGATCGACGCAATTTATCCTATCGATCATATATCAGAGGAAGCCAAGACTTCATTCATATCGCAGTTTGTTTATTCCTGAGAAAGGAAAAAGTTCACAGAAAATCCACAACAGAAGCAGGCAAGATTGAAATAAAGCGATGGACTGCCAACAGGCTGACAAGCCCACGATTGGCACTGTATAAATCATTTCAGCTTTTCGCTACAAGCTCCAGTCGCCGGGAGGCATGCCACGATATCTGGCGGCACAAATCACAACTTCATTTATATAGCTCACCCTCCCTTAAAACACAGTAGTGGAACCTCGGCATAAAGCTCGCCCAGTTATAACGCGGATTTGGACATGCCGCGGCTTTGATGTCCCCCGATACGATTCACTTGTGACAGGGGCACTGAAGCTGCCCGCCAAAACCCGGCGTCGAGGTTCCACCGTATTTAGAAAACCAAGTTACCAGAGAGTGAATATCGGGAACCCGCGAAAAGGGCTCTGGTACGCTGAGTGTTGTATTTCTCTGTTAAGAACGGACATGAGTAAATAAGAATTTTTCGTGGTTTTCTCAATTTTCTCCGGAGAGTATCTCGAAACAGACTATGACCAGTTACCCGCAATAGAAGCCCTTTTTTTCCTCAGTCATGTCACAGTTGAAGACACTACGTTTTAATGTGAGCTCGTCGTAGCGCGCAGTTATATATGAACAGAAGTACACAGAATATGTTTCTGTGCAATTTTTTTACAATGTTATTACACTTTTACAAACCAAACAAGATCATCTGAGGTTTTCACAGTGGTGAGTATGAAGATTTCTGTCTTCTGGGTTGTTGCGCTATGTAGTCTGGTCGATGTTTACCAACGTTTCAGAGGTCATACTGCCTCCGTCATCAGGGCGATGAAGATTTCTGTCTTCTGGGTTGTTGCGCTATGTAGTCTGGTCGATGTTTACCAACGTTTCAGAGGTCATACTGCCTCCGTCATCAGGGCGATGAAGATTTCTGTCTTCTGGGTTGTTGCGCTATGTAGTCTGGTCGATGTTTACCAACGTTTCAGAGGTCATACTGCCTCCGTCATCAGGGCGATGAAGATTTCTGTCTTCTGGGTTGTTGCGCTATGTAGTCTGGTCGATGTTTACCAACGTTTCAGAGGTCATACTGCCTCCGTCATCAGGGCGATGAATTCATCGCCCTGATGACGGAGGCAGTATGACCTCTGAAACGTTGGTTAACATCGACCATACTACACATCGCAACAACCCTGAAGACAGAAATCTTCAAACAAGATCAGTCACATCAGAAAACCGTTCTCACAGCGGTCTTGTGGGTTGTGATGCCTTGGGGTTTCGTAAGAGTCCAAATACAGGTCCGCACAGCTTCAAATCCCAGGAGGCCACCATCGACAAGACCAGAATCAAAAAGTTTACCACAAAAAAAATCCCTCCTGGGATATAACACCCATTTGTAAAAGGGAGTATATGAAAACAAGTAATTGGCTTACGCGTCCTTCTCTACAAAGGCAACTAATTGCCCTACACATCGGGTTGTACGTGTATTTCTGTACATCGTGGGTCAGGAATCCGTCGCAGCACGCGGTGACGTATTCTCTAAAAAAATGAATTTGTAAAAAGTTGAGGAAGGGGAATGCAGTAAAAGGTCCGGTTGATTCTCAAGGGTCATGTACAGTCTCGCGGTTAAGGCTGCTGAAGCTGCTGCTTTCACCGGCAAAAAGACAGACGACCACTACAGACGACAATATTATTACTCCTGGCCGTACAATTAACTGCGTAACTCCGAACGACCCTCGCACGAATGGAAGTCGAACATGCAAAATGGGAGAGGTAGTGTTATGTTTGATGAACAGGTTATTGATTTCACGACTTCGGCTACACTAAACAATGGTCTGTTCTTCGTTCTAGTACACAGATAAGTCAAATGTTTACTGTTGCAGAAACGCCTGTTGAAATTCAACGGGGAATGCCTCATTTTGTGTCTTCATCATTTAATCCATTTTGAATCCCTTAAATGCCTTCATTAACCTTCATCTTCTTTATAAGTAGGACTTCTAAAATTTTCATAATGGTAACAGCATTTGTAAAACATTGGACGCCACTAAGAACTTCGAGAGTCCTACCCGATATGTGTAAATATGAAACTTAGCAGCGTTCGAGACGAGAGCATAGAGGAGATTATTTGAACCCGAGACGGAGGGAGAATAATGCAATGAAACAATACATACAGACGTAGACGATACTTGTTGAAAGCAATTTATCTGACATATCACCGAGCGATAAATATTTATTTATTGCTATGGAAGGGGTTGTTTATTTGAAGGGTTTGTTTTACGGCATCGCATAAATCATTTTGTGCGCAACGCACCACGCTAGACAGTAAAAATACCACCGAAGATGAACAAAATATCAAGTTATATAACAAAACTATAAAATATGAAATATGCCATTAATATTTCATTCACATTTTAAAATCTAGCAATTAGATTGCTTTGGTGTGAACGTAGACGCAGTATCGCGTATAGCCTATCGATTGTTGCTAGTTTCTAGTTGATTCGATTTAAACCTTACCTTAACCAATTTTGCTATTATTCTGCGTTTTAGTAAATAGGTTATATAGGCCTACACATCGAAAAATATTTATGGATAAACACACTAAGTCTCCACTGCACAATTTTTGTGTGTGCTTGATAAAAGTGAATGTTCGATTCCAAGAGCCTGATTAGTATCAAAGACGGAATAAGGAGATCGATACGAGTCGCGGATTGTGCATTCTTTAACGTACGTACACTTTTCGCAAATAACACAACATGTATGCCTACATAAACGCCTAGAAAATAACGTCCAACGCATTGTAGGGCGATAGCAAAGATGGTTAGAAGGCTGAAAAGCCCGAAGTCCATGGTTCCTCGATGTTATCCGGTGAATGCTAAGGGTGGAGGCTGATTCACGACCGCAGTGGGCTCAAATTAGCCGTGGCTGTGCGGAAAACCGAGTACTGTGGTCGTTAAAACGACAGGATACAATTTACAAATATAGGATACCCATAACTCAGATGCCGCACATCAAAACATGCAGGTGATGCGGTCGAATGCGACAACATGCGGGCGCGAATACCCCAACACTGGCAAACCAGCGTTACAAGTCCGCTGAATATTCACAAAGACAACGTGACCCCAAATAGCAAGCCCATCAATCGGAAACCTTCACAAGACACACTTGCTGCCTATAAACTCCACTTGGATCAAGAAAACATTACAATAAAACGTAATAAATTAAATTATTTACGTACTAAACAATAAAATTAAACATCTCTCTGGACACTCTGACATCGACAATTCTTCAAAATTCAGTTCAGTATTATCCTCCCACCCACGCCTATGTCTACCGAACAGGCTTTTCACTTCCGAATTTGTACTAAAATTTTATATTTATTTCTCGTTTCCACCATGTGCACTACATGTCCCATCCAGTTCTCCATTCCATTGCTATAATAACACAGTTTTTCGCCAAAATTACAAATAATAAAGTTCCTTGTTATAAAAAAGTTTAAACTATAACATTTAACATTAGGTTTAATAAATAAGGAATCCGTCGGAACTTTCTAAAATCACAGTGCAATCGGAGGGAAAAATGTACAAAAATCTATGATGAAGTTTATATGCTAGGGCATCGGTCTGTCGTTTCATGTAGGATACAGACAGCTACGCAGAAACGCTTATCTCAGTTCCCTTGTAATTTATTTTACAATGCCACCATTACCTAACGCTCACACCACTGACAATAAAAACCAGCCTACATTTTGCACTGGTGTAAAAAGTACATCTGTGCTTAAAGGGGCTAAACTGACACAGAGACGTGAAATAATCTACGTCATAAACACACTTCATTACAGTAAACAGTAGCTTTCTGAATATTTATACTCGACTAGCAAAAATGCCAGCTCTGGGCACTGATATGCCCAAAAATACAATAATTGTTATTATTTAATGTGACAATCTTATGAATAAAAACAGACCTTAGGCCTACATCCCGCTCAACAACATTTCCGTGGACATAGATAAGAATTGCTGAACGTAAACGTATTGAAATAATGAAAACGCTCATTTGTTAAGACAATGTTATAATAACATGATGGAAGTTTGCGTATAATGGAATTCGCTGCGTATTTGAAATGTACCTATGTCCGTTACTCAAATCACGCAAATCCTGGAAGCGATACAACACAATTACTACACGGTTCCATTAATCAAAAAATCCACATTAGATTAGAGACCTACATTAGGGTACACTGTTTACCAAAAATGAAGTGCCAGTAAAATATTGAAATAATAAAATTACTTACGTAAACGCCTATTAAGTTACATCTGGTATCTGAAGTTGTCTTAACAGCGAAGATTTCAGTCTTGGTTTTCTGGATTGTGAAGCCGTCTGGTGTCTCCCGTTGACAATTGTTCTATTGTTTACCGCTACAGCGATCGCTTTATGCATTAAATGACTGCCAAACTAAGAAACAGCGCAGGATACTCGTGACTTCTTGCACTGTAAAATGGTTATAGACGTCCAGCAACCAGACAGACAAGGGGACTAATGGACAAAACTATTTTATATATAAGATGTCGGTTAAAACGCGAATCATACGTAGTGACACACTTTCAGAACATGGAAACTTACTTCAGAGTAAGTGTATAAATCATCTAGTGCTGTAGTCTGCTGTGATATGCTTAAGATTGTAAGCGCAGCGGCGTCAGTGAATAAATGGAAATAACAAATCGTTATGAAGAAAAAACTAAAAATACAATGATGGTATATGCCCATTTCGTATTCACAAGAAACCAAATTTCATGTAAACTTAACTGAACACTGGAAATAAAGTAAATTCGCAGCAAATCACTCAAGGAAACTAAAGATAATGAGGTTGTTAATTCAACTAATGACGAAACAAATCATCGCAAACGAAACTGCGCCGATGAATGTCGATATGTCCCGTCACATCAGACTGTTATTCACAGGCATTAACATAAAATTTCCCAGTTGTTAACATTTCTTAAAACAGATATTGCAACATTCCAGTAATGATTTGTTTTGTTTGCATGTGAGAACACGCGATCCTGGCACTACTAATATCACACATGCATTAATCCTGACATTATTAAATCACTCTTCTATCTTAATGGTCTGACAAAAATGGATCGAATAAACACTAATATTCCCCGTCTAAAAGAAGCAAAGAGCATTTTTACTGAGAATTTCCAGCGGGTTTTGCAGCTTGAAAGGGAAAAATAAAAAATAAAAAGTGCTTTATGGATAAAGGACCGAAGTTCGTTGGATTCTCTTGGGAGTTTCGGTTCCCTCTCAGTGCACTGAATTTAACATTCTAAGTTGTAGATTTCAATGGATAAACGACTCTAACGTTGAAATAGTGTAATTCAGGCAGATAAGTTTAAACCGCTACGTTAATAGCCTCCCAGGAATTACCGACAAATAACGAAACCTTGGCTCTTAGGTGAATCCCAGATGGACGACAATGACCTTTACAGCTTCTACTGAAGCAATCTTTACGCCCAAGCCGCTACCACAGCAAACAACCTTGCATTAAAAGACTGCGCTCCCACTAGGTGAGAGTCTTTGTTGCTGCCTATAAAACTGTAGGAACGACCGAAGAAGCCAGGAAAAAACAAATTTGGGAGGTGTTAAAGTGCACGGAGAATTAGATCTTATGAGGGCATTCTGCAGATAGAAATGACCTCGGCAGTCAAGATGTGTGGGGCCAACACACACTGCATGTACGCTTTAACAAGAAGTAATGAGAACGCCTGAGAAAATCAACAGGAAGAGGCCAAGGCAGGCTTTATTACAGCGTACAAAAAGCTGACTTGAAGTCAGAGGAATCTCCTCTACGCAAGAAATTCTTTGAAGATTTCCGTCTTCTGGGTTGTTGCGCTGTGTAGTCTGGTCGATGTTAACCAACGTTTCAGAGGTCATACTGCCTCCATCATCAAAAATCTTCATACTCACCGTTGTGAAAACCTCAAATCTTACAAGAAATTCTTTGCTTAAGAATAAAATTCATCACAGTTTATCGCCCACAAAAAATGCATGAACATGATGTTTTGGTACACTGGTACATAAGACACTTCTACATCTTGTAAATATTGAAGAACAGAAATGTATTATATCACAAAAATTACGATGAAATAATAATACAGCTGTCTTCTGGGATATTTCACCGTGTAGTCTGGTAGAAGTTTACTGACGTTTCAGAGGTACTTACTGTCAGCAACATCAGAGACATCATCGCAAGCACCTCTGAAACGTCAGTAAATTTCTACCAGACTACACGGTGCAACAACCCAGAAGACAGCCACTTTTATACTCGCCGGCGTTAGAACATCAAATCTCATTAAAATGATAAAACACATTTCGCTGCATTACATAAAACATAACCGTTCTATTAACACATCCAAATCGATTCGTAAAATATGTTTATTTCATTTATCATTATAATAATAATAATCTCTTGTTCGTGGCTTACCAAACGTGTCGAACGTTGCGGTTCAGTGCTTAAACTATTGATTCGTATTCCGGTCGTTTCAAATTGGCCAAACTGGCCTAGAGGCATTCTGACGCTTTTCGTGGTTTCCCTTCAAGCAAATTACTGGAGCAGGACATGATCCCTATCTTCATCGCCCCTAATACATTCTTCACCAACAGCCATCCAGTCTGCAGTGTTACGTCATTAATCAATAAACATTAGCGAGATTTCAGGTTCTCACGGCGGCGAGCGTGATGATAACGTCTTCTGTCTAGTAGAAATTGGCAGACGTTTCTGGGGTTTCTACTGCGAATCTCCCTGATTGTGTTTTCGTGACGTAACTCGGATTACATTTGATCCATTTAATAAGGTCTTCTCTATTATAATGAACACATTGGCCAGGGCAGCTAATCTCCGAGCCGAGATTTGAAGTCATGGTCTTTCGAATACGAAGCATGAGTGATAACCGCTCGATCACGACGTTCGGTCCGTGAGTTTTCCAGACAACGCAGCCGTAAAGCGCCGGTCCGACTTGACGGCAGGACTGCACCCGATCTTCAGCCCAAATCCGAGCTCACATAAAAACTAGCAGTGGCCTACATGCCTTTATAGGAAGCAAATCGATCAAACACGTGGCTGTAAAACAAATGATCACCGTCCAAGGGTCCACAGACGCATATTTTCATAGCATTTAAATGTAAATAAAGATCGGTCCATACCAATACATGAAAAATGGGAGTTTAAACTGGAACACGTTCTCAGACGCTAGTAATCTCTGAACAGACGCAGGTGTGAACTGACACGTGGAATTTAATGTTCAAAAATTCAATATCATTTAAATTGTCTTACATGCAGCACAGCAAGCAATGCATTCCAGATGAATAATTATTACCAAAATAAAGAATGTTCTATACAGTTCTTTCCTTGCCAGAAGGAATTAACACCTGTAATAGCAGACTACACTGACGGACAGTAACATGGCCAACACAGTCTATGTTTACGTGTTTTTCTCGAGTGTATCTATACGTTCATTCTGACTTCATGCAGATATAACAATTTTGTAAACCAGAAGTTTAATATTACCTATCCCTCTATGCCAGTGTTTCCCACATGGTCTCTTCCATTAAGGTTTTACTTCTAAAATTTTGTACACGTTTCTTATTTCCCCAATTCGTAATGCATGTCCTCCACAGATTTTGTCATGTATTTTTATTACAAAATATTAACACAGTAAGAATCCCAAAACTACAAACTGTCTCTCAAGAAAGGAAAATATCTTAAATACTGCATGCTACACGTAGCTGTAGTATTAAGACATTAAGTTCCTCTAGGGCACAAATCAAGCCAAATGACCCAGTGCCGATTTTCTTCTTTTCACGGCCAAGATTTCCTTGTCCTTATGAAGTGGATCGTATAAAATTTCAGACTTAATACTTAAGAAGAAATGCATAATAAAGCACAATATGCTGTTCGTCGATGATTCTACGTGATACAAAAATTAAATCAGGTTTAAACGATGAAAAAAGGAAAGAGACGCTAGCAGAAACTAATAAGATTATTTGCAGAAAGGCAATTCTCATTCAACAGAAATAAAACGTTCTTCGTACCAAGGGCGAATTAAATCCTGAATTCAATTCGGTAGACATAACTCAATACAGAGTACTGACCCAAATGAAAAGCTAAAAAAAGGTTTAATTTTCCAACTGTTCGTCTTATTTTAAAAAAATCCAAAGGCAAGCGATTCTGTACCAATGAAAAAATCTATTTCTATTACCTGAATGCATTAACATTTTAAGACGGACAGGGAACGTAGCAGGTATGAAAACGATAAATGCTCAGAAAGTTTTGGTCCGAAATCTTAAAGGAAAAAGGCCACTCTGGAGATCTAGACGTGGATGGGAAAATATTAAACTGGGTGAGAGGATGTTCAACAATGGCGGACCCCTGTAAACACAGAAGTAGGCCCTCAAGGTAACTATTAACAATTTAAGATCTATTACTTAAATATAAATTAATCTTACATATAAAGATGGAACGATGGATGAATGTTTAATATGCTATTTACCATAGGCCCTATGTGAATCATTCGGAATAAGCAAGTGCCATATGATGGAATTCTCAAAACTCTGAGCGTACCTTTGAAAAACACTTCACACGTCGGGTGTAAAAATTTTCGAGGCGACGTTTTGTGCGTGCAGCTGGTACAAAGAAACGCATATAGAAATTCAGTGGCGTAACCTCACAATACACCAAGAATATTGTGGTCTTCTGAGCTGTGACAACGTATAGTTAAAAATTTTAAAGAAACGTACCGTATCCATCTTCGGAGTTCACTTCAACCCCGAATATGAAGACTGTATGTCCTTACAAAACGTTCGTAATCACCTGTAAGATTTCATGAGGTCTCAAACCAGATCACAACCGACATGTTCAGCGCGGTGAGAACATAAAATCTCGAAGCATTTGGGAGATTGGTCTCGGGACGGTTGTGACAATGGGAGTATGTATATTGGTTTACAATGGCAGGATATGGTATGAAGAACATTCTAGTGTTGAAACTGTCGTTTTGGAAAGCAACCATCATACACTACTTACAATTATACTTAAAATAGTCGTACTACAAATAGGAAATTCTGTTAAAAAGAGTGCATTATATTACCCCTAAACGTACAGAAGGTGTGAAACAGTGTTCCTGAAGCCCGAGGGCGGGCAATTTATTCCTCCAATGATAGATAGTCCTTTCCCTCACAAAAGTGCCAAAGGCAGATGATAGATTGCTGATAGGACTACGCAGCAGACGAAAATAACGTCTGTGAAGGATTGAGTGAGGCCGGGTTAACATTTTGCGTAGGGCTACACAGTCTTCCTGAAACTACCGACACAAACAGTAAACTAAATTGGCTCCAGAGACCTATTTCGTAGATACGAATGATAAATCTAATTTAAACTCAATTGATTTCTTTGCACTGCTACCAACCTTAGGTTTATTAAATTGTCTGCGCTTGCCTAGTTCGTTGCTTTAGCATCTACGATTTCATCTATCGAAAGCAAAAGCGTGAAATCTCGCGCGTAACGATACATACAGAGTGAAATTCCTGAATTTTAGGTAGATTTTCACGGGACTTCGTACGAACGTCATGCAACTAGTAGAATCCAAATTTTATACTTTTAAATTTTCTACTTTCATAGCTAACAATATGGCGACCATGGGAAATTGTCAAGTCGAAACGATAGTGGAACTACTACTATAACACTGGACAACATACTCAAATTGTATGCGGTAATAAAACTTCCAAAATGATGCAACATTTATTAAGGTGAGGTTTACAGGATCTCACGGCGGAGAATATGAGGATGACTGTCTTTTGGAAGACCTGATGATGGAGGCAGCAAAGCAGCTCTGAAACGTCTGTAACCGTGTACTAGACTACAAGGTTCAATATTCCAGAAGACAAGTCATCTTGAGTCACTCAAACCCTCCCCAACCCTACGTCACTATACAGGACCTCGGCAGTGTATTAATCGTTGTTAAGCAACTCGCCAAAGAATGCAAACTAGTTGAGCTACTATGAAGATTTCTGTCTTCTGGGTTGTTGCGCCGTGTAGTCTGGTCGATGTTTACCAACGTTTCAGAGGTCATACTGCCTCCGTCATCAGGGCGATTCATCGACCATACTACACAGCGCAAAAAACCCAGAAGACAGAAATCTTCATACTCACCTCTGTGAAAACCTCAAATCTTACGTATTCGAGCTAGTTCGCATTCTTTGGCGAGTTGCTTAACAACAATTAATACACTGCCGAGGTCCTATATAGTGACGTAGGGTTGGGGAGGGTTTGAGTGACTCAAGATGACTTGTCTTCTGGAATATTGAACCTTGTATTACACAGTTTTTCCTTAGTTCCTACAGAATTTATAACGCAAATAAATAAAAACGCCATTCAATGAGAATCATAGTTGCATCGGAAGGAGAAAGGAGATGAAAAAGCTGCTAAACAAATTTGTTCCGTTTCCGCTGAAATGAGCACTAAAGCGGCAACATGAGAGGGATTGCTCGCTGTGGGCTACTTCCAGAGTGTAACTACATTTCCAAACCATTCCCAAGACGCAGGAGACTGTTCTGGATACGAACTGTATCTGTGTTTCCTGCCATCCACGATGAAGAGGAAAGTTCTATTCCTCAAAACGAAATTTATAGTTCGCCGCACTCAGCTAAGTAGTTTCAACTCACTGCACGCACATCTTCCTATTGATTGCTCAAGCCCCTCCCTATCCCTTTTATATTCCCATATTCCAAACCAAGTCCCCATTTCTACAGCAACAACAACTTGGTCCACATTACTAGATAAAATTCTTAGTGGATTCACAATCCGCTGATTAAAACAGCACCATTGATGGACAAAGCTGGGTCTGAAAATACTTCGATGAAACACGTCCAGCTCTCAAAACAAATTTGTTCAGATAAATGTCACCGATAACAAAAGGAGATAATCTATTATCAGGCAGATCAAAGCTTTTCATGGTCACTACCTACGAACAAAAGTAGGCATACGAAAAACTTGTACAATTAACATTATAATAGCAAAGTAAAAAGTTTTTTTATCAGTCATTATTCCATTCGTCAATTTTCACTGTCTATCCCAGCGTTTCGGAGAAACCGCTTCATCTTCAAGGAGACAGCATGTTTCTCCGAAACGTTGGTATCTAAATGCCAGTCCACACGGCGTAATAGTTAATAAATCGAAGTTCCTACCATACGATTTCAAACTACTGTAACCGCTCATGAAAAAATAATAATTCAACACAAT
The DNA here is from genome assembly GCF_000696155.1 of Zootermopsis nevadensis. The sequence continues at coordinate 271,426 of NW_019060046.1, forward strand.
AGGAGACACAAATAAAAGAAAAATAACGCGCATCTTTACCACAAGTAAAAATAATTCCCTAGTTAGAAGAGTTCATGAAACTAGTCTCTGTATTCAGGAAACTAACTGACTGACGAACTAAAAGATTGGTATTCACATCTGAAGATTCAAAACCGCCGTCACTACGCGTGCCACCTGACCGTCATCCACGCCCACACAATCTAATTCACATAATAACAACAAATTTCCTTATGACTGCATGTGATAATGTCTGGGCTCTAAGACCATTCCCCGCAACCTCTTCCATTTAACTACCCTAACAACATTAGGTAAAGAGAAAGATCACGCAAGCTGCTCGTTACGTAATTTCCTCATTTCTACACTTCGGCTACCTTGTTCCTTTCAGTATTTACCTTACACTGCGTGTACAAATACGTTGCGCTTGCTTTATGCATCCAGTCTTCTTTGTGCGAAAAATAATATTTATTTGACAAATTCTAAAATATTTTCAGATTACACACATACAAATACACGGGTAGAAGCACCGTTGAAAACATGGGGCAACAGAAATAACAAATAATTTCTGTCGATGACACATGATTACGTTAATAAAGCGGGGCAACTGAAATAACAAATAATTTCTATCGATGACACATGATTACGTTAATAAAGCCTCCAGAGTTTCTCATTAACATACTGGTATCAAATCAGATAATATTTTTAGAACAAATATGACCCTGCATGATACTAGTCTGTCGCGTGCACTCACCAGGCTGAGAGGCCCACATCTTGATGTCGGCTTCCCTCGTGTAGGTGGCATCCCCTGCTTCACCGCACAGGCTCGAGATGTGGCGAGATATGACTCCGGACTTCCCCACGTTGACGAACAGGTCCATCGTGAAATTTTCCCTGCCCTTATCTTCCTCCGGCGTCCGGATCGTTCCGGGGTTTTTCTGTTGACATGCAAATCAAGCGTCACAGTAATCGGAAGAACTGAGAAGTCAAACTGATATCAGTACTGAATGTATCACTCCCTCAGCCCGAAACACGTAGTCAGCAGGACTTCAGGCTTTACTTCGAACACGCTCAACAGCTGTCGTCGAACTACTGTGTAGCAGAAATAAGTAAAAATAAGGTTTCCCTTGAGCCTTAGTAAACTGCCAAGAAAGGTCAATGGAAAAGTGAACTCAACGCATTGTAAACCTCTCTTAAGAGGTCAATTTCACGCTTCGCCATCTTTGTTCCAGGTTAAACAGTGCCCTGCACCCCTTAGACAAAATCTGGGTGGACCGTGGCTGAGAATATTAAGTCACTACAGGCCGTGCCATTCAGCTTTAGCACGTGACTCTCCTGATTGGACTTTCCGGGCTCTTACAACAATTCGAGATGCGTTTCAGATAACCACAAGCCTTTCATAATTAAACGACAAAGTAACCAAATTATTAACTCACTGACTGTCTCACTAATTAAAGTTAGTGGAACAGAATTCTTTGGTTGGGAAGCCTGAGGGGAAGAGACCGCTGGGGAGACCTAGACGTAGATGGGAGGATAATCTCAGGCGGGATCTATGGGCGATAGGAGTTGAAGGAAACTGGATTTTGTTGGCCCAGGACAGGGTCCGGTGGAGGGCTTTGGTTAATTCGGTGATGAACCTTCGGGTTCAGTAAGCCATCTAGTTAGTTAGTTAGTTAGGAACAGAATTCCTCTACGGTGGCAGTAAAACACTTGATCAAGTAATTCAACCCGACATAACAAAAAATTGTTTTTAAACATTGTCTAAAGGTAGTGGAATCCAGTGCATACTTACACAACTTGTTTCTCTGAACATCGATTGTAATACCCCCTTCAGGTGTCTTCCCACGTAATTTTCCCACGCAAGCGACACGCTCCAACTAATCCATTTTCATTAAATGACCCTAACAATCTACATCAATAGCAGAAACATTACGCTCACCGTTATGCAATTTCCCCCACGCCTTTACCTCTAAGGTGTAAACATTCTCCTCAGTATTCCAGTAACACACGCCTCTCTAATCTGCGTCCAGAATAATAAACCAATTCCAACCCCTTTCACACCTTGGCCAAATCATTACGCCCTTAATAAATTATCGTGAAAAACGTAGACTTGAAATACAGACAAAAGCACGACCATACGCCATAGGTCTGAAGAATTAGGAATTTCGCTCTCAGACACGAAAGATGGGAGCCGAACGTCGCGACCGTGTGATTGGTGCTCCCACTTTATGTTCGAGGGGTCCCAGAACCAGCTCTTGGACATCATATCGGTTACCCTGGCTAAGGTTTTGTTGGTCTTCCTCAGAATACCAGAACAGTACTTTAAATCAAATCATGGCTGTTTCCTTTCCAATTATTCGTTAATAATCGTATCACTCCACGCTACAGGCTATATAGTCTGTCCGTCTGAGCAATGGGATTTCAAAAACGGTTCCGCACTGCGGTTTCTTTCAAGTTCCAAAGTTCTGAAACAAAACGACTGCAAATACCATGTCGGCAAAAGTTTAAGGATCTTAACTTTAATCTTATAACTAGTCAACAACAAACAAACACCAGGAGGAATTTCATTCAAGATTTTAATTAAAGAAAATTCACGTAATTTTATATTCGAAGCTTTGTTACTAATATTACATATAATTAAGTAGGCAAGCAAAATGTGCAATCAAACTGCTCAGAATCTGCCTCGAATTTCACATCCCAGATTCACAACCTCGGCGAAGGATAATCCCATTTGGGAAACGTCCAGTCTTATTTCTCATCCACTGCACGAACAAATAAAGACTCTCGCAATGGTCTCTTTTGATCATCTCACCTGCCGCAGTTTGGACATTGCGTCAGAGGAAATAAATTCCCCCTTCTGGAAGTGGCACAAGAAGCACATCACTTGGTACTGGCTCTGACCACGCTCCTCTTCGCCAAGCACCAGAGCCTTCAATATCTGTACGTCCTGAAACACAAACCAAATTGAAAACAATGAAAGAATGCACATAACAGTTTTCTTCTAAATTCTACGCGACAAATAACGAACGAACAAATGGCAGAAGTGGAGTACAGAGTTTCATAGGAAGTTGACACTCAGTTGGTGAGCAAATTACCCGCTCTTATCGAACAAGAATGCCCATGCACAGTCAGTTTTTGGACTGTCCAGTTCAGAACGGTTCGATTTGAGGTTTTCAAGGCCGTGAGTACAAAGATAGCTCTTTTAGAACCTCTGAAACGTCGGTAAACTTCTACCAGACTACACATCGCTGCAGTCCAGAAGACAGCCATCTTAAAAACCGTGTAGCTTCCCTTACAGTTTAAATGTGTTCAGTTATCTACATATACTATTCAGTTAAACTAGCAAAAATTACAGTTCGTGTAGGAGAGTTTGATGTAAAAATGTCACTTACGAAAAATGTTTTTGCACTGTTACGTGAGTGAGTAAACATGCCAGAAACCAGAAGTGCGCAGTCCAAATTGCGCAGTTAAATATCAAATCGAACCAATTTCATTCAGTCCGACGAAAAGGACTGAACACTCATCAGTCTTAACCTAAGCACGTGCAGTTATGACTCACCAAATGTGCACTGCTCAGACAGAACTGTGTATAAAATTAAGCGTGTACGGCCGCCTTCACATTGTTAAAAAAAATATTACCACTGGTCTTTATGCTCAATTTAATCTGCTCCACACCTTAACACTTAATTCTCGGCCATGTTAGTGTTAATCCTCCAGCTACACTTAGTTATGCAAAAGGATCGCCTGCTATTCCAGCCATTTATTTAATCAACAGTGTTGGTGGTTACTGATTGCTTGTTGGGTCACTTTACAATTTCAACTGTGTAAGTTGCATAAAGTCTAATCGCAAGGTGAAGATGAATGCTGGAGATACTGGGAACGACCCGTTCTTCAAGTGCCTGAGCACTGCGGGTCCCAACTTTTCATTGGCTCGATCTATAGACATTCG
>NW_019060046.1:275455-301059 GCF_000696155.1 Zootermopsis nevadensis
ATTCGAACCCACGGTCCCAGCGACCAAGCGGCACAAGGCCCACGCCTCAGACCGCGCGGTCAATGCAGACCCCGAAGGTGAATGATGATTTGGAAATCGTATTTAAGGGAGCGGCAGTGGTCTACTTAAGGCACTATCCAAGCATCAGACTGGAAATACCTTGAAAACCTACGACAACCTAAGTCAAATTAGACAGTATCTGAGCAGGAGCGCTAGCCAACAACCGCTACGTTCGTTGTGGCGATGTGGACTAAGCTGCTTACTTCCAGAAACGTAAATGTCGCCTGAAGTAATTAGTAGTTTCAAGGGCTTATAGGCATTCAAGTGTGCATGCAGCAGTAACAACTTCCTAGAATCTAACGCCTTTGTCAGTATGCATGCATCCCCGTAAGAGTGGCTAATCGCAGACTTGCTCAAAGCAGCATCGATCACAAGAAGAAAGCCTTCTATGATGCATGTATGTACCGCGTCTGAATAGATAGCCTAAGTGGATAGCCCCCTGGCGCTACTCTTAAATCTGCTTATGATGTCTCTTCAAAAACAGCAATGGATGATGCAAACAGTAATTTCATAGAAGATAGCTATCTTCTGGGTTGTTGCTCAGTGTAGTTCAGTAAATGTTTACCGACGCTTCTGAGGTACTAGTCGCCTCCGTCATCAGAGCGACGACTTATCGCAAGAACCCAGAAGACAGGACGCCGTGAGAACCTTAAATCTCACAAAGTAATTTTGTTTTAAAACCTTATGTGGAATATGCTCGTAAAGTATGACAATGCATTACACTAACTTTAAAACCCTATGTGGAATATGCCCGTAAAGTATGACAATGCATTACACTAAATGAATTTCTTTTGACTCCATTTAAAATATCTAATATTTCAACAAATTTCTGGTTTTGGGAGTCCTGTAATTAACAGCACAGATACAAAGATTAATGTAACGCAACGAACAAGATTCTGAAAACATTAGACCCAAACATAATTAAGCCTAATGACCCATAATTTTACATTTCTGAAGTGCGTCAACAACATTAACATTTTTTTAAATTCCGTATCTTCTGTAGATATGAGGTTCTCACGGCAGTGAAAATGTCGATGTTCTTTAGGGATGTTATGCAGTGTTCATTCAAAGGTACATTCAAAAGTTTCCGAAAAAGAAATCAAAGTCTCCATCTTCAGGGCTTAAGATGGAGACTACGCATCTCCGAAACATTGAAACTTGCACGCGAGTCGACACGGCGTCACAACCCAGAACAACAAATCCATGTCTTCTCTGCAAAGCTGCGTTATCAACACTGATTACGTTTTCTTAAAGATAACTTCTCGGATATTTCACCTTACAGTCCGCTAGATATTTACCGACGTATTCTTCTATCATCACGAAGATTACATGCTGCAAACCATAGGGCGTCACCTTCATATTCCTTGGCGTGATAACCTTAGATCTCACGTATGTGCACTTTCCTGTTCCACTGGGATGCAGAAGATATAAGACAAAAAGTCGTCCTGACAAAAGTTGACTATGATGCTGTGAAGATAAGCTCCTTTAATTGCATTTACTACAAGCGCCAAGAGTTTCCGTAAAGGAGCATTTATTTTCTACCACACGAAAAGCAATGAAGTAATAACCATCGGTGGGTAAAACTTTGAAACAAATTTCCCATCTCCCTTCTTACTCCCTCTGTGTAGGGTCCCTGCCCCATAACAAAAACATGAGATTCGCAAAGACGCCCGCGTCTCAGAATTTGCGGTGTTACACATGTGTGAAAGAACAACACAGCCAGCCAATCAGTCGTTTAATCCGTTCACATGAGCTCAACGCAAGTATAAAATCAAGACGACGGCGAGCCACAATGTGCGTATTAGTGAACACTTCAATCACTCTGGTTGTGAACTAGTTTAAAAGGTTAGAAGTGCAAGAACTAGCATAAAAAATAAATTACTGCTTGAAACAGTTGCATTAGGTCTGACAAATAACTGAACTTTATTCTGAATGCAACTGTTAACAATGGACAGAAATTTGTGATCGATTCTGAAGCATTCTGACGATGGTGTATTACAATTTTGATTAATGAGTCGTCTAGAATTCTAGCTCTTTCAGCGGAACCAACAGTAAAGGTGCCCCCTCTTACACCAGAGGACGAAGACATCGGTTCTCAAAACATTTTTATATATCGGATGATGGACAAAAGTCCAAAAACTCGGTAATCCAAAAATCTGTGATGTATGAGAAACGCTATGTATATTTTTGGTAAAGAAATATGTGTCGGAATTTAGGACAATTATAAGGGATCTTCATAATAAAACCTGATTTGTACTATGAATCATTAAAGAAGAAAATGAGTTTCGTGGAAATATCAAAAGCATGGAAGAAAGAAGAAAGAAATATATAAGAGATAAAAAGATAAAGGCAACGAAAACAGCTTAGAAAGTATGAAGATTTCTGTCTTCTGGGTTGTTGCGCTGTGTAGTCTGGTCGATGTATACCAACGTTTCAGAGGTCATACTGCCTCCGTCATCAGGGCGACACAGCGGTGAGTATGAAGATTTCTGTCTTCTGGGTTGTTGCGCTGTGTAGTCTGGTCGATGTATACCAACGTTTCAGAGGTCATACTGCCTCCGTCATCAGGGCGACACAGCGGTGAGTATGAAGATTTCTGTCTTCTGGGTTGTTGCGCTGTGTAGTCTGGTCGATGTATACCAACGTTTCAGAGGTCATACTGCCTCCGTCATCAGGGCGACACAGCGGTGAGTATGAAGATTTCTGTCTTCTGGGTTGTTGCGCTGTGTAGTCTGGTCGATGTATACCAACGTTTCAGAGGTCATACTGCCTCCGTCATCAGGGCGACACAGCGGTGAGTATGAAGATTTCTGTCTTCTGGGTTGTTGCGCTGTGTAGTCTGGTCGATGTATACCAACGTTTCAGAGGTCATACTGCCTCCGTCATCAAGGAGATGAATTGCTGTGAAAACCTCAAATATTACAGCTTAGAAAGTAACTCGCAAAGAGAAAGGTCTATTTGACGACTGAGGCGTACAGAAGACTCAATTTGACTGAGATAATGTCTACTGGACTGAGAACACTGTAGTTACACTGAAACAGAAAGAGGGAAGGCATAACTTCCTATTTATGTCATTCTTCGTGGGTCTATCACACTCTTGATAAGCTTACAGATATCTGAACAAAAGCCAACGTTGGCAAAATCTGTGCTAACTTAAATGTACGTTGGAGCATCATCATCATCGCGGCCTAGGCCATTCAGTTTGTTCCAACTCTAAGAACAGTCCTTCCATCGTTTTTTGGTCTTCTCACATTTTTCTTTATGTCGGCGTACATTTAAGGAATTTGTTGGAATTCGGTTTAGACCCATCCTGAATTAACCGACCACTTCTAGCCTGTATCTGTCGGTAGTTTTGACAATTGCGTTTACGTACTATACGTCATCTAAAATTTCACCAGAAAATTTAATTGTAACCATACACCGAAGGTATTTGAAAACAGGAAGCTGATAAAAATAGTGCGGTCTACGAGGGAGGAAGTAACATGTGGCCGAAGAAATTTACTTAACGAGGAGTTAAATGTGATAAGCTGTACCAATTATTAGAGTGCTCAATCGAGGAAGTGATGTGAGGGACGTGTAGCACGAATGGGAAAGACGAGAACCGAAAACGTCTTGGTCTGAAAATCCAAGAGGAATAAACGACTTATAAAATTACGCGCAAATTGGAGGATAATATTAAACTGCATAGGGTGGGAGGGAGACAATTGGATTCGTGACTCAAGGCCCTTTTAAATGCGACAATGAAGGTCTGGATTCCATGAAAGGCTGGAAATTGTTGAATAGCTGAATAATCATTAGCAATTAAAAGACCTTGCCAAATGGAATTAATTATGAGGTTACTGGATTCTAACGAAAATATGATAGGGGAATGTCAAACCACATTAAGATGACCGTACAGATTCATAAATGTTATATACATAACGCGATATAAATCCGAATATAGCTATATTCCTGTCCTGTATCTGTAATTGGCCGTAAATTAACAAACAATATTGATACGGTACAAATTTCCATAATTATCCGAACTGATGTTATCTTCACCGCAGTAAATAAACTGATATACGATAAATGTTAAGATGTATGTCATTGTCTCTGGAAGATACTAACAAATGGTTTATAATTTTCAGCCTTCATTAAAATTTTGAAGCCGAGGCTAATCTAATAATATTTAGAAATTCAGTCCGTACCGCAAAGGAAACAGTCCATCTACATTGCTAAGATTAAATGTTAATGCTACCTTTGATAATGATCGATGTCTTTTCTAAGAATTATACAGAACGCATAACAATCTGTAGGCGAAATGTAGAGTTACTGATTGTTCAAGCAGGTAACGTAGTTATAACTAGAATTTAAAGGGATAGAAATATTGCATGTTACCAGCAAGGGGCATTTTTCTTTCTACACAAAACACTCAATTCAAATTGATGTATTTACATGAGTACAAAAACTTCTGTACAACAATCATATCTCTCCACCGGTTTACCAGCACAAGTCAAGTGACATGCACCACCTGGTGGGTACAGAAGAACGCCTTCCTCCGCCTTGCGGCAAGACAATTACCACACCCACCCTGCAGCATAGGAATGATTTAGAGCAGGGGTTCTCACCCTTTTCGCTGGCGTACCACTAATTCTAATTTAGCACATTAAATATACCACAAACCAAATGCGTTCAGGGAAAACATATTTATGTAAATATTATATTTTGATTTTCTTACTTAGTTTGCGTACCACTCAACACTGACTCGAGTACCACCAGGGATACGAGTACCATAGGTTGAGAAACGCTGATTTAGAGTATAACGCGGTGGAATTTTCCACAATTACGAAATTGCATACCATTATTAGTTTTCAGAATTTTCGAGACCTACACATTTTCGGTTTAAAGCTGTTGAAAAATGCGTACCACTTGATCTTTTAGGTTCTCACGACGGTGAGTACGAAGACGGCTGTCTTCTGGTATGTTGCAACGGGCGGTCTGGTAGACGTTTTCCGACAATTATGAGGTGCACGCTGTTACCACCATCAGGATGATGAGTTATCACCTTGACGATACGATAAAGGCAGCAAGCTCCTCACAAACGGCGCCAAACCTCTACCAGACTACACATCGCAACATCCCAGAAGACAGTCATCCTCAATGTGCACCACTTCTTCATGTCCATCACCGTTAGTTCAACGCAGTTAACAGGGAGTAAGAGACAACACAGCGGAAGGCGTGTGGTTGACGGAGAGCGATGGGGGAAAATTTGTCTCAAAACATTAAAATACAATTTTATATCCATAAAAGTCTACAATTATCAGAGACTTTCATCTTCTTGCCAATTCTTTCTTTACGTGTTCTCAGGAAAGCGCCTACCGCACAAATTCAACCGTGGCTTGCGTGGGACATAACGGAAATAATGGTACCAGAGCGCCAACCGACAGAATGGGTTCCTTACAGCAGACAAATCACTGCATTTGCTTACGTTGTCGCCTGTCTAATTCTTTTCAATACAGACCACTCCTTGCTATTTATATACTACATCGCTATGCCGTAACGCGAAAGGACAACCTGTCTATGCTCATAATTCAACAGGCTGTGAATTACTGATGTCAAAACCTATAAATTACAGGCGCGACAAAAGCATGCACATTCAGAGAAGCAATCATAAATAGATTTACAATGGACATCGCTGAACGGTGTTCGCGAATGGGAGACAGGTAGGTAGGTAGGTAGGTAGGTAGGTAGGTAGGTAGGTAGGTAGGTGCGTAGGTTGGTAGGTAAACGCGCAACAAGTGTCTAGCCTGTGGCTCGCTGTTTTCAGTTTGGATTTCCACAATGCAGTCTCATTCAAATTCAGAATTCCTCTTATAAAGAATAAATACACACTGACCTATGTAACGGCTAGCAAAATTTGTAAGGATCATATTACTCGGGATAGACGAGTCAAAAGTGTGACTAGATACGGAATGAAAGACCAGGGTTCGTTATCCGGCATAGGCAGGTACTTTCAACTTCACCATCACATCCAGACGGGTTCTGAGACCCATCAAGTCTTCTCTCTAATGGATACCGGAGGCTCTTTCACCTCGACTGAAGACGCCGAAGCGTGAAGATACCATTCACCTCCACGCCTCCATGGTGTAGTGCAAAAGAACAAGGACAACATTACCAAAACACAGACTAATGCGTTAACAAAACCGACAGAAATACACACACAGGAGGTCGTGTTATTTAAATTTATACGTGTCCATCCGTAAACAAAGGCGTGAGAATTCTTCGCTAGTCACGTTGTAGGCCTAGACAGGCCTATATTTTACAAATCCCCTCTCTGTGACTTTCCATACCTCAGTTGCCTCCATGTTCCTTTATTGCAGATAAAAGCTATCGATTGTTTCTAACATAGCAACACTGCAAAGAGAATATGTCGTTTTAGCGTGCGTAAAGTATTTGCTGAATTGCAAAATACCCGATATGAAAAACAAAATTAGGTACAGAACCCCTATAATAATTTCGCCGAAATCTATTTAGCACTTCACGACAACCTTACTGTGTGTTTGTTTTACGCACTACAAACAAAGAACACAAATCCCACCCAGGAAATTCTTATATGTGGTCTACGTCGCTTTTGTAAATATATCCAGAGACATATAAAAAACAAATGCCACAAAAATTAAATCCTTCATCTAACAAAATTTAAAAGTAGGAATTCCCTTCATATGCATTTAAATATGGCAATTTACCTAAACGTTTGCTATCTGACATACCAGACAACTTATTCGAAATCAAAATGACTTATCTACTACCTCACAAACAGTAGCTGAGATTAGTGGATACTCAAGTTTCTTAATGAAACAATAACCGCCGATCCCAGCCTCAAAGTTACTCAGTTACTCTGAATGCTTATAATATCACGTTCGGCCTTCAGTGCAAGTTTAATATTCCTCCACTAGGAAAACACATCATCAAAGTCAACAAACATAAAATGGAAAGCAATTATGCTCAGGTAATGTTAACTTCGAGCTGCCGCGCTTGAAAAGTGGTTCATTATAAGGTAACAAAAGAATAGCGTTAGGTAACTAAAGGTAATTAACGAAGTTCCACCTTTGTCCCACGCAGGAAGAGAATAGATAACGATCATTAGCCATCAAGACTTCTCTCTGTATTGTTTACCACAAAAACATCCTCCCACTACATCGCATCTTCGTCTTCACTGGGAACATGATCCACAGGAAGGAGGGGGGGGGGGGGGGGGGGCGAAGCAAAGGTTTTGGTACGGGAATGCACGGGGTTCGAGATATTGATCATCTGCAGCATTCGCTTGAATTAGCCTTCAAGCGCGCTGGACCTTTTTTTAAAACACACGGCGCTTATGCTTAAAGAATAAGTAATTCAATTCTGAAGGGTTTTGACGACGGTAGCTTACACTTAAAATTATTCATTGTCAGGACTTTTTCCATCGTCTGTTCTTTAAAACCAAGACGTTTCGGAGGCTGGTTCTGTCTCCGTCTTCAGGTGAGAGGTGCCTACTCTGTTGGGTCCTTTGGATATAGCTAGTCTCTGTCACTGGAGTGAACGTCGTGGTTTTAAAGAACAGATGATGGAAAAAGTCCTGATAATGAATTATTTTAAAGAATAAGGTTTTCAAATATTGTTTGATGGGAACAGTTCTCAAAATAGTGGAACCGCGACAAGTCTCCAGGAATCCTACAGCGACAACAGGTGTCTCTGTTCCAATTACAAAGCATCGAACAACCCAGGCACAGAGAGTATGATTTAGATTCACAGGACCCAGCTTACAAGTCAGATGAGACATGAATCGAAAAATGTCTAAGGAATTTCGACGTCCAATGGTCTAAAGGACATATATCCGAGTTCGATACACGTCCATCCTGATGACATTTATGGCACTGTTTTGTCTCTCTCACCTGAAATTCCAGATTAATATAATATTCCCAACACGTCTAAAGCGGATTCGGGATAAATTAAGTATGAATCGGATCCCGGTTTCCCTATTTGGGCCATTCGCATTTTCCACTGTCGCCTTCTCAAATTATTTGTAACTGATCTGACATCTACAGCTGTTTCCGTAATCAAAAGCGACGGACGTAAAACGACTGAAAAGAACAGCCGAACAACCCTTTCGAATCAATTACCAGGGCTACAAAAACTCCTCTCCACTTCTACTGACCGAACTCTGTTGCTGAGTGAACATCACTCTTGCTTCGTTGCCGATGCAGGGTCATCCTTGGAACGTTAACAGTTACTCATCTGGGAGAGAAATATGATTTTAAGGAGCCTAAAACACTCACTTGGCCACAATTACCGCCAGACGGTTCACAAAACGACATCAGAACTCCAGAATTCATACCTACTCTTGATCCGCGTTGTCTCTACCACCCGCGCTCGACGGAATACACACTGCGACAGTTGCTGTCATTCTCAGCTATACATTAATACGATTACGAAAACGCCATCTTGGCTTGTTTTACGTTCTAATATTTTAATCATAAACAGGACAGCTTACTGGTGAGCCACATAAGACGTACTAATGAATAAATATTTTTGCCACTGATGATGACCTCTTGAGGTCGAAACGCTTTTGACACACAGTGCCATTTAATGCGTAATCAGTTTTGTTTGTATGCATGATTTTATATAATTCTTACATATTTTAAGTGACCTTTAGGATCTATTTTAGCCAATCAGAATCCCAGTGCTTAACAACAGTGTAGTAACACGCAATAGTTAATGATTACCTAAAGACGGGTTTATAACCCGAAACTGCATGTAGATTTATTTAGGCTATAAGTGACTAAGTCCGTGTTCCTCCCAAATGTCTGTAATTTTTACCATTTCGACACGATGAAGAAGACTGTAATGAATGTGGACTGCCGATAAAAGGAAACAAGTCTGACGCATCAAAGTTAACAAAGAATTTCTCTTGTACATACTACGCAGGCTTACGTGTGTTTTATAACGCTGCATCCTGTCATGTATATAACTCGAGAACAAACAGTAATACAATAAAATCTGAGTATCGCATATGGCAAACAATCGTTATCACGCACGAAAGAACACTGCATGTTTCGATGTATAGCCATCTTCAGGTGTTTCATATGGATGAATATAATGAAACATCCGATTAAAATACTAAAATGAATTTTAACGTATTATTCTTCTGAAACTGTTAACAGTGTCGCAACATCCAATATTCCTTGGCATAATTTGTCTCATAATTACGTCTGCGACAATCACGAAGACTTACCCTACGTCAGAAAGTTGAAAATCAGCATCTTATCTTTCACTTGAAAAACTCTTGATATTTTGGCCAACCCTCAAGCTTCTTAGATGTTTTGCTTTCTTGAGCACAGTTCTCTCTCCACATATCTGGATCGCGGTATGAAGGTCTTACGTCAACACGAACCACGTTTGACTTATACCACTCTTGCCGATAACCAAATACACGTAGAGCAGGCAAACGCCTCTTGCACAATCTCCATCAGCAAAGCAGCATCCCCTTCACGGGCTGCAGTGATAGTGTTTTCAGGTAGTTCAACAACGTCCGAGTCCTCAGCATGTTGTTTCAGCAACATCTCGCGTCCCCACTCCCCACCGTCCTCCCTCGATTCCTGTCATACTTTCAGAGGCAGGAAAGAATATGCTGGATCAGGGGTGTGAAACTTTTCAAGAGTTCTGACTACAATGAAAAATACCGACGTCACTGCGTGGCAATTTTAAGTTTTGATACTGAATGGCGTATACTGTGGTCATTTAAAATTAATGTTTAATCAAATCAAATCAAATGAGTTATAGTTATTTATTTTGGCACATTACGTTATAAAAATGGCAGCTGAAACTACTCGTACTGTGTTTTTTTTCCCATCAGGTTACCAGTGTTCACAAACGTAGGGAGGACACAATCTCTTCAATTCAGTCTGAAGGTTTCCTCCTTAGCACCGACTCGGGACTCCTGAACAGTTAGGACTTGAGGTTTTCACGGCGGTGAGAACGAAGGTTGCTATCTTCTGGGTTGTAGAGCCGTGTAGTCTGGCAGAAATTCACCAACGTTTCAGAGGTCCTTGCTACCGCAATCATCAGGCTGATCGCCCTAACGATAGAGGCAGCAAAGACCCAGAAAACAGCCATCTTTCTAAATGGTTGCTCACAGGTATACTAGTTACTTGCACAATCAATAATTAAGTACGTCAGAGGGTATGTAAAACTATGCGACATTAATTTGTAAGGCCATAGAATTTCTTAAATTTCATAATAAATGTATTTAAAAGGAATTTTTACATTATTTATATATTGAATTGAAAATCTATAAGCTGTATTGAAATATCTCGGAAAGAAATAACGGAATCTGATTCGAAACACCTGGAACATTTGTTCGAATCCGTTTCAAAAACACGAACTTCAGTTGCATAATTCTCTACTTATAAAAAACCCGATAATCGCTCGAATTTAAATTATAATGTTACTTAAGTTACTGTAATTAACCGCGGAAATTGCGTTCACACGAATCAAACACAAAGATCCATTTCGATACTGGATGAAAAAGTAATTTTAGTGAACTTTCCTTATAAAATTCGACTCTCGTTATTCCACTCCGTGTGCCGTACAAACTGTCGCTCCTCGCATCACTGCAAAAGGTTCATTACACTGGATTGCTGTTTCGCTGTACAACGCAACATATTACTAAGGGGCAGAATTTGTCTAGACAAGCTAAGGAAGGTACGAACGAAGTATTTGTGAAGTTGGCTCTTTTCTGGGTTCCAGGGCCGTGTAGTCTGGTAGAAGTTTACCGACGTTTCAGAAGTGTTTGTCGCCTCCATACAATCTCAGAAGTAGTATATTCCTCCGAAACGCTGACATACAGCTAAATAACTACAAGGCATAGGGAACTACCGCGGAAACCCACATCTTACAACACAATCTCGTATTTTACGCGGAGGCTGAGGCAACTGACATCACAAAACAAGAGTTCGTTAATGAAAACCCGTTGATAGGAAAACATGTACAGCAGCGAAATGTCACTGTAAACCAGCAGCGGGTACTCACTGACACAAAGTATTGCACTCTTAATGGGAACATTCGACGTTTTCCCACTGCTGAATAATGAACGAATCTCTCGCTGTAATCGCATTAAGTCCACTTCTATTTCGGGCTTACTGCCTGCTTTCTAACTAGATGGGCAAGACAAATGGCTAGGTGCTTAATGTAAGCCCATAGAGTATTTGTGGACGGATTTTACTTTGCATTTCGCTTTTTATCTTCGATGTAAACTATATGCGGAACTCCATTCAGGATCAGGATGGATTTGCCCTACTCTGCAGCGTGCGTCACTTCATAACGACCAATCTTCGAAATTATAAATGACGTCATATCGTAATTGGTGGTAAAATATAAGTAGAATTAGCCGTATTACGCTCTTGGAACTGGAAGACCACATCATGTATAATATTTTAAATTAACGTAAGTCTTGTTAAGAAATGAGGTTCTCGGGGGAGGGGGGGGGGGTTAAAAATGTCGATGTTAATCTACTGGATCGCAACGCCGAGGAACAATTGTCTGTTCCCTACAGTCCTGAAGATGGAAGCAGTTTGTTTCTCCGAAACGTCGGAGTCTGCCTACAAATATATACACACCCACTTCACGTTGCTACCAAGTACGGTAACAGCCAAACGATCTTAAAGCCGACTTGTAGTTTACCCCATTCCCACTGTGGGAAATTCAAAATACACCCACAACACAGAACTTCGCATCCTTCAACCAGCCTTTCAGTCTCTCATGTCTCAACTAAGTCGTTCGACGTACAAAACCGTAGTGCGTGAAAGAAATCAGTAATCCCCATGTAAACAATACTCAGAGACGGTTCACGAAATGCCGCAATTTTTAAATGGAAGACAGGCTCAGTATCAACGCAGCTGACCGGCTCTGTACACAAACACACAAAAGAGCCATGATTCTGTCTGTAACCGCAGAATTTCTACAGCCAGCGTGCAACATCCTTCGCAACAGAAGTGACAGCATTTCACAAGAAAGAACGCCAGAGATTACGTCTAGTCCATCCACCGCCTCCCCAAGAAAACCCTAAACCTGAATTTATTTGTCGCTTAATAGCGTTCATTCCCTTCTCTCTTCCTATTACCTTAATTTTCTGTTTACTTTCTTTGCACCTTTTTTCCGTTGTTTTCTTCCTGTCTTTCCCCTTTTTCGTTTTCCAACAATTCTATTCTCTTCTCTGCATTCATTTAGATAAACGTTCATTTTTCTCTTTCCTTCCGGACATCCTGTTCAAAACGTTGCACTGTATTACGTTCTGTAACGCGTACACATGAGGGCAGAAAGGAAGTCTCCAATCGACACTGAAAGGCGACCGCATTTGAAGAGGAACATTTTAGTTTCATGAATTTAAATAAAGAAATGAGAAAAAACAGAAGATACGAATATAGAAAGACCATATACAGACAGCGCAGGCAACTTAATTTGCAGATAAGGCAAATTACAGAAGACCACAAAACAAACTCATAATACATGACAGGACTAAATAAATGCTTACCTATCTTTACAATTCTTTTCCAGGCACTTGTGATAAAAATTAAGCAATCCATTACCCAAAGCGCCATTACCAAGTCAAAAAATCAATGTGTTGCTACTGGTCTATTTATCGTAATCACGTTTTAAAGAGATTTCCCGTTTTCCATACTCCGAATAAATCGCATGCCTATTTTATAAGTGATACGAGAACTAATGGTCTTCGCAGAAAAAAGTTAGTTTCAGAATCTTTTCATATCAAACGTTTTGAAACGCTTCAAAACCTTGAAAATTACTTGAATGCATATGCTGTATCTTACAACTGGCCTCTGTTCGAATGATACGTTATTATTGGTATGAACCGAGCTTGAATTATCACTTCTATTCCGCATGTTACACGCAGAAGTCTAGAAAACAGTTAACCTCCGAAATAAGCGGAGGCAGTACGACCTCAGAAACGTTGGTAACCATCGACCAGACTACACGGCGCAACAACCCAGAAGACAGAAATCTTCACGTAGGAGTATATTCTGTTCCTCATCCCCCATACCCTGAGAAATCACAGCACCAAAAGTCGAATTCAGACTGGAGGGGCAAAGGAAGGAACCGATGGTCACCAAGACAGAAGACAAAGCGAAAGCTTTTGCAGCCAAATGGCCACGAGCCGTTGGCAATGGCGCAATCGATACTACTGCTCTGCTGCTACACTGAGAACACAAGCCTTGTCACAGAAATGAGGACAGCAGTCTGCACATTACAGTACACGTCGAAGAGGGACTGGATAACACTCGAAATGCTGCATCACGTAAGATTTCAGGTTCTCTCGGTGGCGAGTATGAAGGTCTTCTGGGTTGTTGCGCCGTGTAGTCTGGTAGAAGTTTACCGAAGTTGCATAGGTGTTTACTACCTCCATCACAAGGACGATTTCACCCTGATGATGAAGGCAGCAGCAACAACCCAGAATACAGCCATCATTGTGCTAATATAACTCTAAACCGACTAATTTTCTTCTTATACTTGTCCAGTAATTGGAATCAAAGAAGACGTTTCGGAAATATAACTCATAAAGAGATCAGTATAAGTAACACATTAAATATCTGCGCTTCTGATGACTGGCGAACACTGATGTGTGAAATTCCTGGAGATAGCTACGCTCAGAAAAATTAATGTGTTTTCCATTATATGGCCTTGTTACAGCCAAAAACAGTAGAAAGTAAGTTACAGAATAACAGAAATACGTAATTCATGGGCGACGACTATCAGAAGTTCATTTACTATTGCACATAATCTAAAAACTGGTTCATTTAAAAAAAAAAATAATCAGCAGAGAAGTAAAATAGTGATTAAAACCTATCAATGCGAGTTGGTGAAAAGTATGGTAGGTGCGTTTATTAGATTACTGGTCGCTCGTTTCTATTTTTATTAAGATAATTAGTAAGTAATAGTCAGTGAACAAATCTTATGTTGACATTCGCTTACACGCATATGTGGACGGTACTAATGATAACGTTTGCGCAGTATATGAATGATTTTCTATTTCAGCTAGGAAGAATTTATAATTCAACATTTCTTAGGAACCTAATACGGAAACTCTGTATTCCAGTAGCGATTACACCTTTACAGTCTTCTTTAACGAGCTTAGAACCGCATTTGTCAGAACGGAATAAACAGTACGCTAGTAAGTCTAACGGCAGTGGTAAAAATGAAGATAAAATACCCTGTAAACAATCAAGCACACGCCTTTAACACGTTCAAGAAAGAGCAGATCACAGTCAACCACCGTACAAGATGGATATGAATAGTGAACTCCATGCCCCGGGCGTTTCATATTCGGTGCCCATTGGGTAGGAGGTTGATCGGGCAATAGAGCCGGTGGCGTTGAAAAAAAATCCTTGCCCTGCCGGGAGTCAAACCTCAATCGGCCTGCCTGTAGACCAGCCACTAACGTCACAGAGCTATCCCAATTTCCGTAAGTTCTGGGTCAGCCAATCTTTTTTTTTTTAAAAAAATGGGAAGCTGGCCTTCACACTCGTCTGCAGATCTGTGAAACGTTGTATCTGTTTTATAAGACTAATTCAAAGTTACTTGTCTGATGTCTATTCAATGACTTATGAATAACACGCCAATGTCCATACATTGTCGCAGAATACTTCAAAAGACTCACATTACTTTGATTTTCAGAACTGTCGGACTGGAACACAAGATTATCTACAAGATTTGCCACAAAACTCATAAAATATACTTAGACGTTTAATTAGTAAAGGAGTCCTTAAAATGAATTAAAGTTAATGGGACAAGCAATACGACCATTAAAAGTTTTGTATTACTCGCTTAGTTACTGATGGACACTCCCTAACTTTTACAATAATCGGTACTCATAAAATATACATACTATAACGTTAAAAGTCTTACCTTGAGCATTTTTATTTTACACAATATTTGGTTGCAAACTGACGGTCTGAAAATACCTTCTCCTCTCACTTTGCATTGGTATCTCAGAACAGATTTTTCGTCTGGTATGAACGTAATTGATGTCAAGAAAGTCTTATTTCCTCATAAAAGTCATCTCTTGTATTAATGATTTTTAATTCTCTTCTTTTCTTTCATAATCGTTCCATTCCATGAACCTACGTCCTTAACTTGCTTCAAATCTACTTTATCACTTTCCTTCCTTTACCAAGTCTCTCTCCCGTACAGAAAACTTTGTACTGGCATGGCCTTATGAAATTTTAACCGTGCTGCATTCTTACCGAAGGTTCTCATAATTGAGTCATTACTTTAATTAACTTTGCTATTGTGTGGTTTGTCTTTGTATTCACAACGTAATATAGTACACCCAAGAAACTTAATTTCAAAGATCAGATGTAAGGAAATACAGCTACGAGGGTACGTGTCAGAGTTAATAATTAATCTGGCCGCAGTGGTTTCATTAACGATTAGCTTCGTCTGAGGAAAATAACTTCTGAGCCTCTGTGGTGTCAAAATTAATCTTAAACACAAGAACAGGCATACTGAGATGTTATATGGCATTACAGCAGAAGCAAAGAATTTTAAGACTAACAACATTTCTGTAAAGAGCAATTTAACAAGAGTGACAGAAAAATAAAAATATTAAGCTTAACAACTGTTGTTTCTTAAGAGTTGGTATAGGTTTGTGGAATAATATATAGAAACATCAAAAACATCAAGCCAAATTTTAATAAATAGCATCGTAGTGCGGTAAGATGAAAAAACGAACCTGCTAAACACGACCTTGCTGACTTCACCAAACTTTCAACTATTTTTCAAAGTTTACATACTCATATTTTAATATTTTCCGTCAAATCACAATTTTTAATAAGATAATAAAATATAAAATATTTAAAATATCATTTCACGTTCCGCATCGAATGATCGATTTACAAATTGGAACGTTTTTTACGACATGTTTCGGTTATATTTAACCGTCCTCAGGTATAAATTAGATTGGTAAATTTAAAACTCGAATTACAATCCTTTACAATGTTATGCAGTTTATTGAAGATGTTCTTATCAGATTACTCTTATATATTAGAACGAAGGTATTGTTTTTTATATGGCGTGGTTCATATTAAAATATTAACCTAATTCACAATATGACGCAAATATACTACCTTACATACTCATACAAATTAAAAGCATCGCGGCACACTTATATTCGCATCGCGGAACACCGGTTGGGAAACACTTGCCTTAGGCTGTGAGGTTCTCTTATGAGGTTTCAGTAAATGTAACAGATTACACGAAGAGAACAAGGAGGGATGTATGATACCGTTAAGACTTCAAATCTGCAATGCGCTTTCAAAGGAATGAAAACAGAGCTTAATAGCTAACAGTACGAGTTTCGGGGGGAAACAAAATGAATAAAGGAGCATCTTTGAGTGAGGAACGTTACTGACGAGACAAGGGGCTAGAAGTTTAATCCAGTACAATGAACTGTAAGATAAAATAAAAAGTCATTAACATGTAGGCCTATACACTAAAACAAGAGTTCTGAAACAACGGATAGCTACATTTTTTTTTGTGAATCTCACTCTAAATGATAAAATGATGAACTTCAAATCAAGAAATAGCACGGGCCTTACTGATGAAAACTTTAAGGGATGCATGAGAAAAGAAATAAGCCTGAAAACGAAGCGTCACTCAATCAAGGGAAGAGTCAAATAACAGGTCACTAACACCGATTTCGTTTAAAAAATGCAATTTGTGAACTTGTTCACAATATTAGAAGCAATTCATTAGCAATTTTAAGACCCTGACCTCGTGTTGCCCATACCTGTGGCCCGCGTGTCGATATGAAAGGGTGAATGTTGCCCTAGGCCTGGAAAAGTTTGAGATGCACTGCACTGAAAAAACAGACGTAGCAGAAACACAAAGCTTACCACAACAAATTCTGAAGACAAAAAATACTTGTAAACCAAGGTTCATATGGCTAGACAGTCGCTACCAAAGTTATAGCATTAATAATACGACACAAAATTGTCAATATAATTTAACGGAAAAGTAATATTTTGACACTTGTAATAAGGCAAGATGGAAAGTTCCTATGGCCCAAAAATAGTCTAAAAATTAAGAAAAAAGAAGAGAGAACCTATCATGTGCATGGAAGTGATAAATCGTTCCTTTTACTCAGGTACTAGATCCCACAGGATCAACATCGCTCATACCAAAGACGCATACTGGATACAATCCCACGCCAGTTTTATCCACTTCTGCTCATCCTCACGATTTATTTTATATGGTCTATTTCACTACTTTCCTTCCATTTCTTCAGCCTTTCAATCTTCAAATGTTTCCTATAGTGATACTTTAAAATCTTTTAAAAGGAAATAAATGTAGCATTTACTCTACTTATAATACTTAATTAGCGCTCTATTTCAGAACTTAATAATGTGCTCAGCCAGACAAGAAATCAACGCATTTTTTGGAACTCGGAGGTGCGTTACCGTGATAACAAGAGCCCACAACCATTCCCTATTCCGAGCCAAATTAATCGAATCCACACACTTCAAACCTAACTCAGGACTATCCCCTGATGCCGAAGGCAGCAAGCACCTCTGAAACGTCAGCAAATTTCTACCAGACTACAGCCATCCTCTACTTGCCGCCATTACAACATGAAATCTCATCTACCAAGATCGATCTTAATATTATTCTACCATCTACACCAAGGCCTTACGAGTGGCTCCTTCCCTTCAAGCTTTGTTAATAAAAAGTTACACGCATTTCTCATATCCTCCATGCACGCTACATGCCCCGCCCATCTCATCCTCCTTCATTTGATCACCCTAATAATACATGTATGCCAGCAGACCTAGGTCCACAAGAGAAATCTCTTATAATTAACTTCCACAACTACACTACTGTGGTCACAGGAGCTCAGAAGTTTGTAATTTAGAAACCTACCCAAGTGTTGGTAAAAGAAACAGCCACTACAGAGTAACAGCAGGTGCATTATGGCTAAACTCGGGACCTCGTGAGGACGCCAGATTCTATGGCACTCAGAAGGGATGAGAATCTCTAATCTAATCACGAAACTTTGCCAAAGGTCGGCGGCAGGTTTCTGCACTCAACCACTCCACTACCGTCCACGATCTTCGCTAGTCAGAAACAGCGTTACGATTTTGGCAAAACACCCAGAGAAGGCCGGGGAAGAAGACGGAACCTACGACAGTCCGAACTATTTCGCTCTCGGGCTGGTTGAGTTGTGATACGGCACAATCAACAAACGCTCCTTGCAGTCTCGCTCGTACAAATATTCTGTATTGACAACCCTCAATCGAATCCCACAGAAGACAAATTTTGTTTTCCAAAGTCCCTCCATTTGATTGTACGGTACCTTAACCCTTTGAAGCCTAATCTCATCTTAATAATATTTCAACATTCAAACCGTACCTTAAACAATACACAATCCATAACCATACCATATATCAACCAATTAATACCGTTTACTGAAATAACTACTATTTACTCTGAGAATCTTAAGAAACCAATATTTTTTGACAATGAAAAATCATTAATTGTTCATAGCCGGTGGTACGTAAGGTTCCCACCAGGCTTTAGAGGATAAAACATGCCAAAGACACTTTGCCCTCTCTCCCCCTCTCCGGTATTCACTATTCGCTATCATCACGGAATCAGTTATTTTCCACTTCATTAAGTAAGTAGCGTCAAATATTCTACGAAAGAATCACCCAGACTACGACAACAAAACAAATCAAAGTGCCTTAAATAAAGAAAACGAATAAACTTCTTATGGCCAGAAGTGGAGTCGGAGAGAACCGCTCGTCGCCAAAGGAAAAGACAAGAAACAACGTATGAAACTACCTTTTCCTTACACGCATCTCTTGTTTCTGTACCCACCCGGACCTCATGACCAGCGAATCCCGACTTCACTCCCCTCTTGCGATATTAGACAGCTGTATGCATCGTCCAAAAATTTTCTCGGAACAACAGACCACGTTCACAGTTAAGCAAAAGCAACTCGCAAAATTTAAGATGTCTGTCTTCTGAGTTGTTGCGCCATGTAGTCTGGTAGAAGTTTACCGACGTTTCAGAAGTGTTTGCTGTCTTCATCATCAGGGCGATCGCCTATATAGCGCAACAACCCAGAAGACAGCCATCTTCAGACACCGCCGTGAAAACCTCAAATCCTACATAACTCGCAAAATTGTCCTTAACTTAGTTATCCATCGTCTACTGGAGAATAAGAAAAGGATAATTTTCTGAAAGGAATAAGAATACACATTTCCAGAATTTCTTCCTCTCGTACACTAATAACATCAACTTCTATACTCTGAACCTCAGTAAATTTAGTAAGTTCACCTTTCATTTAAACAGCATTACAAGTCCATGTGTAAGTAAGTAGCCTTCTGTTTAATTAAACGCTAGCTGTGCGCACCTGCAACAGTTAGTAAATGATCTATTATACGGCGACTACTTCCAGTAGAGTTAACAACTGAGAACCGAAGAAAGAACCAACGATGTTGAGCACGTAGTTAGGGATTCTGACACAGAGGAGGTAACACTGGTTTAGAACTTGCCTGTAAATAAAGGATTCTCGTCACTGGCGAAGAAAAGGGGACAGGCAAAATGTTATTATGATACTGGGCCTCTCGTCTCTTTTTCTCCTGAAATGGAAGTCTGGTTGTTAGGACCCACTCACAAATGTAGAAAAGCCTGCAGACGTGGATGGCATGTTCAGTTGCAAGAAGCATGCCACGACGACAAGGGGGCTGGCAGGGACAAGTAACAGGTACAGCGCCAGTCATTCTGACTGCAGGCGCGCAGTCAGTGTGGTTATTTGGACCTAAAAGAGACTGAGAGACTGGAATCTGAAGAAAACTTTACAAGACAATTACCTTCAAAATTTGTACTCTTCACCAAATAAGGAAGGAAAGATGTAGAGGGCATGTAGCACGAGTGGGAAAATTTTAGTCGTAAACCAAAAGAAGAAACCACGTAAATAGTCTCAGCATATATACAGGAGGATAATATTAAAATAGATTTGAAGAAATGGGATGGGAAAGTGTGGAGTAAATTCACACCAGTAGCGGGATCTCGTGATTACGGACCTGAATCCTCGGGTTCAACAAAAGATACATAATATCTTGCCTAGTTTAGTGTCTATCAGAGTCTCAAGAAAGACTGAAGTCACAAATTTAATTTATAATGGCTTATACAAACATTATTACAATTCAATGGTAACTATTAAGGTATTACACCCGGGAATTTAAATTTTCTGTACAGGAAAAAGTAAGACTGGAAAACGCAAAGTTAACATTTTTGTGAGGGCACATCTCGTTGAATAGTTAAAGTAATCTGGGTCCAAGAAACATGTCTGACATTCGTGCGCACTGTAGGGAGAACTTCTGAGCAGTCAAAAACCAATTAAGAGCAAATCTTGCAGTGCGATATTCCAACCTACTACTCCCAATGGCTGTGTTGACGTTCAAGACGAATTAGTCTGTTCAATATGTATCGATCGACCGGCAGATGACCTCGGAAATTAATTTCCTTAGAAAACTGACATCGGATTCGACTTGATCGACGTCTGAGAAAACCTCCTGTCACGCAGCCGAGAGCAAACGACGACGCTAGGTAACGCAAGTTTTAATGCGACTCGTCGTCAAGGAGGGTCTTATGCGGGGAGAATCCAGATCGAATCTCGTACAGACTATTCCACTTTAAGAATGACTCTTCATTCTCATACTTTGCTATTCTCCTACTAGCTTAATTTTTTTTTATTAATTTACAAGAATTACATTAGCGATCTTACAAACCAAATTATTTCAGCGGTTTGTTATCAGACTTCCCTACCTTCAATGGCCTCGACTGACTCAGGATAACTTCGAAGGACATTGATTCCTATTCGAAAGTTGTTCTCTCTGAGTCCCTTTACACGCTCCTTCAGTTTGGCCCTAACCTTTTGAATCACCCTGTATAAATGAAGCAAGATGCAGGCCCGTCTTAGAGTAAAAAAGGGAAAACTATGAAAACGCACCTTCCACGTGATGGTAACATTCCACAGAGATCTCCTGTCACATCCTTGTTCCTCATACCAATATCACAGTACGACGTTCGATCGGTCATCAACCAATGAAAAATACGGGTTCGAGCGGTAATCCAAAAGACGAATTTTACACATGATATTTCCCATCCGCACCAAGATAAATGTAGTTAACATACCTGGGTAAAGCCGAATTATTGCGGCTTTGAATCTGGTGCATGAAATTGCTCCAGGGGTCATTCAGGCTGTGGTCACATCTACGCAGGGAGCGGGTGTTCTGATGATTACATATTAACGGAGGTAACACATGGTGCATGCATGTGGGAGGCTGCATGTTTGCGTATACGCTTCATGCTTACGTTCAAGTATGGATTTAGGTTTACATGTGTTATCCAAATGGGCGTGTAATGTACGTACGTACACAACTATTATGTAAATACGCCGTGGAAACAGGACAAAACACTGCAGAATTGTAAGCAAAAATTGTGTAAAAGTATACTGAATTTTGTAAACATTTTAAAAATTATATTCTGCATGCAATATTAGCCTTCGTGTTCACGAACTGCAAATAATCTACTTCTGGAGAGCCAGTAAATATTAAGGTAGCACGCCAAATTTTATAAATTTCATCCTGGTTTTCAAAAAGAAATATAAAGAAATACGTGAAGAACATTCTTATTTACACCAGTATAGTAACCGGAAAATAACTCGGTATGGCGTAGCGTCACAAATCTAGGAAAACTGACACCTATTTTACTAGTCATTGAAAACGTACATGACTATGGATTCAACTGCATAACTTGAAATGCTATCCGCAACCGAAACCTGAGATAAAGTTTTCAGTATGGAGTGGCCAAGACTTGTACCGCGAGCGTTACGAGCCGCCCGTAACAGTCGCTCGCACTGATCGAACACAATCTCGAATGGAACCATTACGAAAAGGAGCATCCAAGAAATTGTAAACAATATATTATTAAAGGACAAAAACTTCGGCCTAAAGATGAGTTTTTAATCCAATATAAAAATGAAACACTGAAATATATTAAGGAGAACGATATACTACAATGTAAAGATTTACAATCAGAATCATGTGTATTTGATATACGTATCATTTAAAATTCTAACAGTCCCACTGACAACTTATTTTAAAGAGTATCAAACTTTTGTCATGGCATTTGCAGACGGCGCCGCGCAACGGAAATACAAACTCCGTACAGGACACGGTAAGTCTATATGCCGGGTCCTGATTGGTGGTTAGAGGGCTATGTGAATTAGACGGTAAGCAGCCTGTGTTACGCATGTTGTGGTGACTCTAGTGTGCCAGACGCGAAACACAGTTCCCAAGGAGGCAGACGCCCCGATGGCATCACAAACGCCCCAAACAACATCACCACATCACTGTCTGACGGTAGGGAACTGGGAACATATGAAGTATTTTGTAATAAATAATATCAACAGACGAACGACAAAGACTCTGCAATAGAACACACAAAATTCGTTAAACAATCTGATTCTACAGACAGTCTGTAAACATTTCTGTAAACTCCGTTATAATACTCCATTATGATAAAGTTTGTATACGGATCAAAATTATTTGCAAAGCGGATACAAAAGTCAGATTT
This sequence comes from Zootermopsis nevadensis, assembly GCF_000696155.1. The sequence continues at coordinate 298,187 of NW_019060046.1, forward strand.
GTTTGATGTCATGTCTCGGACGGTTCACTGGACCACAAAGCTCGGCGGTGCGTCGCAGTGCGGTGTGCACTAATAAACAGCTTCGACCGCTCACTAATTACACACCATGTTCACTACTAGACGGGACATGGAACAACACATGACCCACACCTGTCACCCTATACCAGTGCACGTTACAAATCATCGTCATCTTAACAGAATGGCGTGCTCTACACTGACTGCACTAGGCACAGAAAAATCAAATATGACGCCAAATTTTGCTGTACGAAAAACACGAAAACGCTAGAACATAAAGACAACTGAACGGTTCTGTGCAAAAAAGATGTGATTCGACCTTAATAAACTTTTTGAACACAACAAAAATACTTTTAAATTCAAATTCTCACGACGTGGCTCCATTTTCACTGCAACGTAGTAATAAACGACTAGAGAAATGTCGTTCTCCCATAAAAACGTCGGGCGACTTCTGTGTACTTACCAGTATAAACAAGATGGCTGTCTTTTAGGTTTCAGCGGCGTGTAGTGTGGTAGAAGTTCACAGACTTTTACCGACATTTCACTCCACCCAGATAATGGGGACAGTAAACACCTCCGAAACGTCGGTGAACTTCTACCATACTACACGGTGCTACAGCCCAGAAGACATGCATTTTCATACTAGACCGCCGTGATAACATCAAATCCTACAAAAGAAACTAAATTTCGGACCGCAATGGAGAGGCCTTGTTTTTGCACGTGACCCTTCAATTGCAGTGACCTGCGTACGGGGAACAGGTAACAGAGGGAGATACATCTAAATACTACCGGACCTCCGCATGTACAAAGAGGGGCAGAACATATGCGCGCGTGTATAGGGAACGGGTGTAATATGACGCGGGACTTGTGCAGTCATTTAGTTAAAACTGTTGTGTATTATTAAAGGAACCACGAATTCGTATGTTAAAGGACGTGTTGAACGTTTCACGTGGATTAAGTGCCCAATTAATTTAATTTCGCCGATTTAATAAAGTAATTACAATGTTCAGAACAAACACATTTACAAACTGAGCAATGAGACAAGTGACTAGAATGATTTGTTCAATTACTGTTCTGTACGGTTTGAGATCGTCCTAGCAACTCCAGATTTGTCGCGTTCACCTGATAACAGGAATTACGGGAATGGTTGTCCTTTGACTGAGTAAATGCGGCATACGTTTGAACTTCAGCCCAAACCGCTTCAAATCCTGCAGTGTAAACGCCGTAATAGGAGCCCGGGCGATCTGCCTTTTCGCTAAATGCCGGCAACTACCCTCATGCACGAACTGCGCTGTATATAACTGTGTTCAGTAGCATTCAACTTAATTCCAAACAAAAATATATCGATTTGTAAGGTAATTAAGATAGCTACAAGAAATTCCTAATCCATGTGTCTGTTGGGGGCATTTTACTTCTGTACATCATTTAGCAAGATCTAAGATGGCAGTGTCGTGTCCAGTGTCTAATATTTTAGGGATCAGAACTCATGATCCTCCCCTTTTATTTTTTATTTCGTGTTCTGTCTGACGACAGGTCCATATGAACAGGATCCTTCCATCCTTTTCTCGGACTGGGACCTGTTCATATACGTTCTTGGCAGATGATCCAGAAGTGGTTTGCAATTGCCTTCTTCTGTGTGTGAATGGAATAATTGTTGGGATGCCACGGAGGAAAACTCCGGGCTGCCTAGACCACGGCCTTGCCCACCACAAGTTATAAATTCGGGCACCGCCGGGAATCGAACCCGAGACCCCAGGATTACAAGCCCAGCGTTCTAACCGCTAGACCACCGTGGCTACCCATTCAGTAGGCGCCATTACGTGTAGAATGAATTCTAATGACGTAGACGACTAACAAATCCGCGTCGACCATTTAAATTGATTCATCATGAAAGAAGCCACTACATCTTGGCCTGAAGCAGTGAGTGTTTATTTGAGATTGAGAGGCCGAGTAACAGCGAAAGACTCGACAAGATTGATTGATTGCTGGGTAAGAAACACTGTCGAGTAATTTCATTTAGAAAGACGGGAGTGTGATCTGTCTTAGTGTCTGCTGTAGCGGAATAAAGAAACCAAAATGTGTAGAGTCGCACATTTCACACCCACGCACACAGAATTCGACTCCCAAAATCGATTTCTCGATATCCAGTGGCTTCACTGCATTCAAACACGCGTTACTGCTACGTGAGGCCGTGATGTACCAACAACTTCTCTCCCTGTCTGCTGCTTCAGAACTTGAAGATTGAAATGCATCCCCTTACCCCTGGAATATGCAGACAATGTTTTAGTAGGCTACTACTACACCAAAGGGAACGGCACATACAGAATTATCTTCATGTTGTCAACAACTGCAATACATCAAAAACACCTGGAGAATGTTGATTACGGTAAAGCTCTCAATGAAAGTGCAAGTGCGACGTAACGCAAGTACAAGGAGAAGGCCTCCCGTGGGATAATGATTGACAAGAACGAAGGCGGATGGCACAGAGAGAGGAGAAGCACATGTGGTATGATTTTCGCTTAAAGTAACTGAATACCTTATACACAAACTCTGAAGGTGGTTGGCTGACAAGGGAAATTGACAGCATATGCGTAACAACGTCCGAAATTCTGCTTCCGTCGTCCGTGACGGTCACTTCAGTACAGTCAAAACAAATTGATACCCAAATGTGGCACACGAATAAAAAAACCAAACAAAATGCGTGTCAGTTGCTTCATTTTGGTGGACTTCGCAGCGAAACCGGGTACGCATGGAAAATGCCTCTGGTGACCACTAGATATGAGATGGTGTGTCAAATGTGCGGTGAAACGGTGATCGACTTTCGGTGTGCAAACATAAACAGGGAGCACTCACCATCA
>NW_019060046.1:301081-318771 GCF_000696155.1 Zootermopsis nevadensis
CTGTTCCAAACAGCAAAGGGGCTCCCCAAGACAACAATCTTTGTGCGCAAACAAGTGACTGCGCTGCGTGTGGTGATGACTGATTACATAAGCAGCTTGCGAGAATTCAGGTATTTCATACTGATACTTGTGCAATAACAATATGTGAAATAACAATTAGCACGGCATCAACAAATAACAAAGATTTGTGGTCGGAATTTCTCCTTGTTTACGGAAGTTTTCAGTTTCTTTGGCATATAAAACAGAGTTACGTAAACATTTAAAAGAAAGAAAGGCTAGTCAGAAAATTAAAAGAAATCAATCAAGATGTATATACAGAAATTATAGCTAAGCATGCTGAACCACTCATTAAAAATCACTTAAGGCGATTTTAAAAATTCTGAACTTGACTCTTAGAAATCAGTTTAGCAAATTAATATTATAAAACCGGCTGGTGTGGTGTGTAGGCTAACCTAATATACGAATTCAACTGTTTGCGCATGCAGCATGATGTGTATGGGCCCTTAAAATGGACATGACAGGGCGACCCACGATGGTAAAAACTACTTCCACGGATGAAACATTGTCACGTCGAAGGGTTATCATAGGACTATCACTGCATAAATTTGCAGTGAAGCTCTCCACATAAATAATTAAAATATCATACAGAGTATGAAAGTTGTGAAAACTAACAAACACAGATACGCTTCTGCCCTCATGAAACATAGATCACGCAGATCCTGAACCGAAGGATGTGTCACTTCACATGTCACTGGTTGGATTCCATACGAAGAGCACTTGGACCAAATTTCGCAATCGAAGAAGAGGTAAACACAACTTTTTGCCTTGGTTAGGCCGAATGCCAATTATTTACAGATGAAATATATGCACGTTCCATCGATACGTAAAACTATTTATGGCTCTGCCGTTTATAATTCCTTTAATTCAATAAAATCCCTGTCAATCACGCTAAGTGACAAGCTAGAGATAACGAACAGGAACAAACATTTGTCGTGTACATTCACTAAAGCGAATCGTAACAACGTTAAATTCAATTACTACGAGTATTTAGAATCGTATTGATTTTATCCCGGGCACACTGAGTCAGACAGAAAAATAAACTAGTCTTAAGTTTATTACTTTAGCAAGTAACATCACGTATATCCCTGGGAAATAAATATCCTAAGTGAAATTTCAGTCTCTCAGGGCGGCGAGTATAAAGATGGTTGTCTTCTGGGTTGCTGTGTCGTGGAAGTTGCTGCCTCTCAAACTTTAGTAAACTTCCATCAGACCACATAACGTAAGAACCCAAAGACACAACTGTTTGTGTGTAAGGTGTATACGGCAAAAAAAATCCTACCTGTAATATGTATAATTCTATATACTGACGCTACATACATCCTGAACGGATAATTGAAGATGATATCAGGGATTAGAACTCATCCGTTTAGCGTGCGCATTAATAAAACACGTTATCATATTCTTTACTTAATAAAATGATATTCACATAGCAGTACCATTTTGCACAATCCTGTGTTTCTCGTAATACGTGAACAGCTGTTAATAACAATGTAAATGTATACCATGTCTTTTTTATACTTCACAATTATTAGAATTCGGAATAAAAACGCACACATTGCATTTCGTACTACTCGTGTTGCGTGCTGGAAACAAAGAGACATAGCGAGTACACATAAATACTGCCATCTTCAGTTTACACAGGGTGGCATATATATATATACATCAATCGATCCCACAAATAACAACGCGTGAAACAAAGACAATTTTTTCTGTAAGAAATTTAAATAAAAAAACGCACTACCTGAACCTTGGAATATGAATACATGGGTCATGTTGAAATGCTCGACAGCACAGTTTGATAGTACGGATAAACACAGCACACATCGCATATATTTATTCCATTACAATATCAAAAAGAATAAAACACGATCAGCTTTGTATTAAACATACATCATTATAGTCTACACAGACAAAGCTATTGTGCAGATGTGATCCTCAATAACTTTTATATTTTATCAAACTACTCACACAAGCAAAAAAAAAAAGTTTCAACATTATCAGACAAACTGGAACTAAAAGAGACTGGTGTTTCTACATTAAACTGCGAATTTGAAGAGCACTGATAGAGTTTATTTATCAACAAACGAGCGCTCATGACACGTATTACACTTTATTTATACACCTATATCCACGCACGTAGTCAACAGCTGCATTTAAAATATATGGGAACACACTGAATTGTGTTCCAGCATAAATAAGAGAACAGAATCAGGAATAGTACAACAAAAGAACGAATATTTATAAGCAGCTGTAGCTGAATGAATGTGCTGCTATAGTATTCTACAGACGCCAAACACAAAAGGCGCAACACAAAACAAATCTATTGCATCAAAATAAGATCATGTTTTTTTTAAGTTTTAACTCATTTGTTTCCAGTAAAATGCTTCTTTGCATTCGGAATATCCAAGAAATGACATAATAACATGATATGAATCATTCTGTTCTTTTTGAACTTTAATACAAAGTTAAACAACTAGTTCTGGTCTGGATTAAAGATCATCAACATATAATTTGAACCACGACGACACGTTAAATCAAACAATGTTTTCTGCTTAAAGTTTCAGGAGAATTACAATGGACCACAGAACGAAACGATTTACGTAACTAAACTTAATGAGGTCTGCGCAAAAATATCAATTATAACAACTTTAACAGTCAAAGCTAGAATATTCGGAAATATCGTGCTCTAGTATCGAAAGCTTTACTATTATTATTTACTGTTACTACAGAACATATTTCCTCCAACCTCGGGGCTTACCCAAGTAACGTTTTAGAGGATCATACTGCCTCCATTTTCAGTCCTGACCTTGCAACCCAGAAGACTAATATGGGCATCTTCAGCGCCGTCAGAACTTCACATCTGAACGCAACAACAAACCTAACCTAACCCTCTGGTAACAAGCCAAGAGTCTACTGCCCGCTAATGGACTCCGTCCTCAAAATCAACAATTTCTTTTCTTCACATTCAATTCTGGTTCAAAAAAATTTCATTTCCAAATATATTTGGCGAAAGCGCATTAGGCATAACTTTTCACGTGAAGTGAGAACTACACCACCAACATCAGCTTGTTTCCTACGTAACCAATGCAATCGTCTTGAAACTCAGTCTTTGAATCTCGTACCTCAAAATCATTACAGGAATCAAGACATCTCAATGTAATCTTAAAGCAGTTATCAGACTTAGTAAATAGTAATAAATCGCCCGTGTTAAAGGGATCACTTCAAAAAACAGCATTCCCTTGTTTGCGACGTTACATTAACCAAGAAAGTGGTCATTTTTATTCTCAGTGACTCACTTTCGTAAATAAAACAGTCTTTCAAAATGCATCGCAATTATGTCCATTACCGCAACTTAATAAGAGGCATTACAAGACGAAACACCAATGCAACATTCCTTTCAAATTATGCTCAAGTGATAATCAATTTTTCGATCCACCGTCCAACACAGTTCTGCTGACGATACCATTTAAGACCGCAAGTTAGCGGAGTATGTAGTAATTACACAATACCGTTGCAGTTCAATATCACCAACCACATAAGCGATGTAGACCACAAACATCTGAGCAGCATTCCATAACCTCCATTACAGTTAACGTGAGCCATAGTCCGGAATGGATACATTAGTGGCCATCACGACGCAGCCAAACAGACGCTGCATCAGCAAATGATGAGCATAATGATGATGACGACGATGACAATAATAACAATAATACCAGAGCCATACCGTGCAACAAACCTGACATCTCGCTTCGAAAGAGAAAGCTAACTCGTTCAGCCTAATAAATGACATTTCCATGCCAACAGACAGAAACGTCATGCACAAAGTAACTGAAAATTTTTAAAATACAAAGACCTTTTGATTGAAATATGGCAGATGTGTGATGAAAAGGCGGAAGTAATACATTTAATTATCGGTGCAACTGGAAAGTTATTACGATAATTTCGAAAACTTTAAGATAACATCCCTGGTAAAACTACCAGCATAGGAGTACAAAAGACTGTCTACTCTAGGAAAATCTCACAAGTTGAGGAAGATATTAACGTAGAACTTCATTGTTTTCATGTGTGTTTTCCAGAAGCAAGTACATAATGAGCATCGAGTAAGAAGTCTGACCCTGGCTCAAAGATAAATACCCGTAAGATTGTATAAAAAAATTATATTTCAACTCAGTAAATACATTCTTGTATATAACATATCAGACGGTTGTTTCAAAATGTAAGTAATCCGATAAAATAAGGTTCAGATTATTAAATTTTCAGCTAATCTAACTGCCAGCATTTGTTACATGGGACAAACCAATTGGAAAGCTTTGCTGAAAAAATGGAACGTGGCTATCATTAGCGTGGTCAAGCTTACAAACAATCTTTGAAAACTGTCATTAAAAAGCATATTTGGAATATTAGATTTGAGTTCTCCACGGTCGTAAAAATTAGGTTTATGATCTTTCCGGTATGATGCAGTAATGTAGTCTAGCACGTGATTATGAATGTTTTGCCTGAAATTACGAACTCCAACTTCAGGCTCAATTCTACCCCGAATATAAGGAAGACACGTTCCTACAAAGCGTTTTAAACCTCCTATAACACTATACGGCATCAAAAATCACGTAATTATAACCACAAGAATATTTGCAAGTTCTGTGAATTCTTATGGAGAGCAACGTTCTACCGCTGTCAAAAATCTCTGATCACGTCATTAACACCCCTCCATAACCTTATTTGCCACTCTCCCACGCCTGCCTGTTTCCTACAAAGTGTCTCTTCATATCTGGTAGAAGTTGGTATCTGAGTAAAACTTAATGCCATAAACCACCGGTTCTTCCTTCGTATATAACTTCTGTAGTAGGCCACATTCCTATCTTCACGGCGCAAACCGGTGGTTTCAGCCACAAAAACCATCCCCATAAACAGAAAGAAGCTTACGAGCGCGTTTATATTATATTAATGTGCGTATATCCGATAATCTACATTATTACGCTACGCTTTCACTAGTTATTATTACAATATTCTCTAAAACAAACATTATAACGAATACAAAATGAAAATGTAAAATCTTAATGACATCGTAATATTTCAAAACGGGTCGCACGTAAAATATCGCCCACACCATCACCATACTTTAAATCAATAACCGTAATGTTATGACTTTTACAGAGTTAGCCACTGTACAAAGCCTTCCCCACACGAAACTACACAAGAGTGTTTGTTTTCAGTTATGGGCGTTACGCAACTTCCGAAGAAGAGTAATGAAATCCTTCAATTCAAAGATACTTTTATATTTTTCGTTCTTTGCTTAAATTCAATTCTGAAGTTTTCGGTACGTGCACACGGCATGCCTGCAACCAGTCATAAAAAAAACAGGGCATGTCTTCGGATTTTGGGTTTCTTTAAAAAAAATATGGCGCAATTCAGAAAGCGTTCAGAATTTAAGAAAAAAGTAATCGTACAAGATAAAAAACCATAACACTATCATGTTTAAAAAGTATAAATAATAAGTTATTAAAAATTATGTTTGGAGAAGAAACAAATTCCAAGAGTCTGTATATTTTGTGGTTTTAGTACGTGGTACTGGAGTGATAATCAAAATGCGAAGAAAAAATTTTGCCTGCCCTTTAGAGGTCAGGCAAAATTATCATTAATTATCAAAACTATCATTAATAATATACTTCCATTAGCAACGGTGATATATCGTAATTTCTTAGAGTTAAAAATCGCGTTTCTGCGCGTTATTTCGGCGATGAGAATAAACTGAACCCATAAACGGACACTGGAACCAATGAACTCAATGTTTTTTTAATAGAAGGGGTGTGTGGTAATTCCAATTGTCCCTTAAATGTCACAGTTGTTTTCATGACGCCAGAAATACAATAATTATAAGATAAACACCAGAAGCAATGTGTTATATGAGCAGGCCAGTGTGTGCATGCGTATGTGTAATATAAAAATCCTCCTGCCTACCCCGTTATCTGTAGTTCTGTCTGCGTCGCGGTTACAAGAACACTACACAGACGGCAGTTACATGAAAATTGCCTAAAGAGATCTACATATATGTTCTCCGGCGTTTCGTCGCTAGGCAGCCATAAACGGTTTAATGTATACCCGTAGCCTAACTCGTATTTATTAGTTACAAGTTGTATCACCATGCGGTACCCCAACAGTAAATAAAATACGTTCTGATCCGTTCCCTTTCAGAACCCAATTATAGGAACAAGTATTCTTCGTTACCAGAAAACTACCCTACCCGTTAAAAATCGCAGAAAAAACTTGAGAAAAAAACATTTTTATTTAAAAGTGTAACACAGCAGCGCATAAAAATTAAAACAATTTGTATCTTTCTTTACTCAATAACGAAAGGTGCGAAGCGATAACACGTAAACGCTGTTCTACTGCATTGCATGGGTGAAAACATACTCCGTAGGACATGGATGAGTGAAGGGTCCTTCGTTTCAGTGCAATTTTTCCACAAAGCATATACAAATTAAAATTAAGTAATGTTGCACAGCAAAAAATACTGCTTAATTGAAGAGTCCAGTATGACTTAATGCAGTGTAATCTCCAATATCTTACACTGACGTAAGAGGTTATAATAACTGCGCTGTGTTGTGCAGAAGAACAAGTGCTTAATAGGCAATCCATGAACGATCACATAGTAACAAATATTATCCCACACGGCCCAAAGCCCCGTTACAGTATTACCATGGTAACGATTATAACAACATATACATTCACAAATATTATCCAATAAGGTGTAAAATCCCTTAGCAGTAGATATCTACCATCCAACCACGCTACCAGCACGTGCTTATTTATTATTATTAGTGTTCTGTCTGACGAAAGGTCCATATATTATGAACAGGATCCTCCCATCCTCTTCAGGTTGTCAGGGACCTGCTCATACATATATACATTCTTGGCAGATGATCAGAAGTGGTTTGCCATTGCCTTCTTCTGTGTGTGTGTGTGTGTGTGTGTGTGTGTGTGGAGTAATTGTTGGGATGCCACGGAGAAACCGGGGAAGCCCCCGGAGGAAAACTCCGTGATGCCTAGACCACGGCTTTGCCCAACACAAGTTATAAATCTGAGCACTACCGGGAATTGAACCCGCGACCCCAGGATTACAAGGCTAGTGTTCTGACCGCTTGTGGTATAGACAGATAATAATTCAGTGCTCGCTTCTTGCTGTCATGCGTTAACAATCAAACAACCGCATGAAAAAAGAGTGCATTAGGTACAATTTAAGCATCACTGAACCATAAATTATGCATTAATATGATATATAAGTAACTTTTGCCGCATGTTAGGGCGTACATGTATCTAACTTTTTCTTCGGTGTTCTACAGATGTGCTACTTGCAAGCAGTTTTCCTCGTGAAGCGTTCCAAGAGTGTGCACGTGAATGTGTTTAAGAAATGAACAGCTCAGAGTTCCGCCACTGACATTAAATTAATTCAACCTCACGGGAACTCTTAGGCAGGCTACAATTTTTCACGTAATCAAAATTGCATTACAGTGGTGACGCCTTATTACCACTCCCACTAACGTGTTTCAGTGCAGTTTGTAAATATTCGTACATCAACAGAACAGCTTTCGAGTTAGATGGATGTTCCCTGGGTTGTAGCGCCGTGTAGTCTGGTAGATGTTTACCGACGTTTCAAAGGTCCTTGCTGCCACCGTCATCAGGGCGATCGCCCAGAGGACAGCCACCTTCGTACTCACCGCCGTGAGATCCTCATATCCTACTTAATGACACAAGGCTGTAAAAACGAGGAAACGCGTACGTACGAGTATTTGGTTCCATATGTTAAAGCGACGCCAAACGATGTATGAAACAGAGAAACAAGCATAGCCCCCCCCCAACACGCACGCACGCACGCAAACACAGACATATATACATTTAGTGATTCGTGCCCCGAGGATATGCTGAAAACGTAGTTTAAAAGATCCAGAAGGCACAATGTCTGTCTATGTTCCTAAATTCAACACAATCGTCTAATAAATATCTGTGTATCCTCCGCGTTTCATTACACATTTTTTTCACTGCAAATTATCATATGAGACTGGATGATAATATTAAAAAGTATGTTAAATACGATACGAGTGTGTGAACCAGATTCAATAAGCTTAGAATAGGGTCCAATGGTGAGGGTATAAACGTTTACGCACCACAAAAGAATGGAAGTTTTTGGACCAAATAAACAACTACCAGTCTGTGAAAAAATCTGCTCCACGAAATTATTTAGGTCTAGTGAGTGTCTACATATTTATATGCATTCAGTTTGGCTTCTAAATTAACTTAACTTAGTGTTTAAATATATTATCTTAGTATACCTGCACATAAACCCTGTGCAGCGGCGTAATGGTTTGGGGCCAGAACCATATCTGAATGTTTCTAAGCACAACCAGCTTAAACATAAAAGCTCTTTACCTGGATTGTAATGAAGGCCAATGCAATGAAATACGACTTTTTACAAACAGCTTGTACGTTATAATGTTTTACATGCTCGTATGGGTTTAATGTCTCTTACAACTTTTTACTGTAAAGTGTAAGGATCATTTCATGTTTTAACAACTGCAACGAGCGTTTCTTCTACTTTGTGTTGCTAATGAAACTCAGGAGTGTGCTCTGAACTTAATATGAAGCATAAATACATTACTGTATAATGGAAAAGAACTTTAAGTAGGTCAGAAGAGGAACATTCTTCAAGTCAACAAAAGTTTAAAGTGAGTGGATGTTTTTGTGCTGGTTTACGTTTCTTAAAAGTAAACCACCTGACACTGAATCTGTGTCAACAAGCTGAATCGCTGTTGACAATTCTGCGTGACACGTATCCTCAGTGAGAATGCAAATATTAATTCTCACTGGTTTATAACATATCTGCAACACGCAGGACCACAGTAAAAATAAGGAAATTAAATTTTAGACAGACAAAGCATACGATCGATATGCATCATTTTCTGCATTCACAAAACAAAGGAAGACGCTGATAAACAAATGGCGAACGCTATTGTGTAAAATATTGTAAGAGGAAATAAAGACAATATGAATTAATTGACAAAGTCGGAACAATGTATAACAACGGCAGACCACCGGAAGAACAATGGATGAAAATCAGGAAGAAACAAAAAGTGAGGACAAGACAGGGAAGAGGGAAAAATCAGATCGTTTTACACAAGTCAGTAGGTTACATTACCACCACCATCAAACCTCAACATCGATCATGTCTTGATATAGTTGCATGTGACTGAAGCCTGGCAAAATTCAGACATGAGAAGGACTGAAACCGTAATTTCGATTAACGACGACATAAGTCGTTTAGATGTACCAGTCTCACCTTCATCACAACGGTTTACTTTGACATCGCCATAACAATACACCTACATCACATTTACACTTCTATTTTAAAATAAATAGAGTCGCTAACCTCAATCCCATTAACCAATAAACGTTTCAGTTCAGTAACCGTCAAATTCAAGAAAATTAATCTCTAATACAACTCCACGATTCACATGAATTGTTATAAAACATCTCAGAATCTGTTCCCACTAACATTTTGATGCAGATAATAAAACTTAATACAATCTTCCTCGGTTCCATAATTTAATTTATAATTAAATGAGAACAGTTAAATTTCATTAGCACCAGAAGACATAAACCTACTGGGCCGAACTACATTTGGATCTCAACAGAAACATTAAGACAAAATAATTAAAATTACAGGTCTAACCACAAAGGTACGTAATGGCTATACATAACTAAATCTGATACTGTAAACTGTTCACCTTCAACACGACTGAAAATAAAAATAGTTGTTATGCGCGCAGAATAAAGGTAGAAACCACAGCACGGGAAAGGATCCTAATTTGTATATAAATAATCGAAATGAATACAATTATACTGGTCTCACTCCACTCACATCTGAAACTACGTAAACGAAATATGGTCCATAAGAGAAGCGACGAGGGAACTCCGTTATTACGACGGCCATCCACACACAAACTTTTCATTCAAAACCTGAATTATTAAATACTAGAGACCGAGGTCGTTTTTAAAACACCTTTTTTCTACTTCTTAAAACGAACGTTACTTAAGTAATTAAATAGTTTCACTGTTAAGACAATCTCACGAATATATATTCAAAATTAAAGCTACTGAGTGAAATTTGAGGTTCTCACGACGGCGGGTATGAAAATTCCAGTCTTCTGTAATCTTCAAAAGTTGCAGAATTTATTTAATGAGATCTATACATTCAAGCATGGACCTTTCTGCTTCCTACTGTATCGGAGATTAGCCGTTTTAAGAAATCTAATGAAGTTCGATTTCAGCTTCACATAGAGAAAAAAATACTCACTACGAAGAACTATGTGCGGTAGATACCTTTCTGAGTAGCCAACCGTCACTCGATTGGTCAAGAAATTACCCGCCTTCTATGAAATCCAAAAGTGCGTTCAGTTTTTCCCCCGTTTTAAGATCTGTAGTAGTAATATCCTCCGATATGAGCGTAAATCTCCCAAACAAACTCTTCTCTTCAGGTTTTCCCAATTAAAATTGTGTATGCACTTGTCATTTCCTCAACACGTGCTAACTGTCCCGCCCATCTAATCCTTGATAATAAGGCTCTAATAATATGTAATAAAACGTTCAACATATAAAAACCAAGAATACATATGCCCACAAAATAAAACGTCACAAGAAGAGAATAAACTCAGTCCTGCAGATACTGGGATCGAAACCGTAAGTCTCATCTTCAGCTAGTCTGAACATACAATGTGAAATGTAGGGCGAGCAATTGATAAGACTTAATAACATGCTATTTCAATAAAATACATAAAAAGTGTTCTTAGAAACGCGAGCTCACAAAGGAATGTGCACAACACAGGAACACAACGGGTGGTATTCCTGGCTCAAGTTACTAATAAATGTCAATTAGCGTCTGTCTATCATGGATCTGAGTTGAGCGCCTCGCGACGAGTTTCATACAATAATGAAAGGAAATGATGAAAAGTTGATAGAAGAGACGGGCAGAAATGTGCAGACGAGGGTGAGTGATTACTCCATCTGTAATGAAAACTTATTTCAGCACCATGTTATAGCCTACCTAACGCTTTTGACTTAATGGATATATGAACATAATAGACGGCTCTGAGTAACAATGTTACTTCAACACACCGATTTGCCAAGGACTCTGCTACGGTATCTTCCGGTCACTCAAAATCTGTTTGAGCCTAATACGGAACATCGCGGTCGACTATAGGCGTACATAAACGAACAGACCTAAACAAAGGTACGTGCTCCAGTTACGATGAAACACTGGGTAATATATACCACAATGATAAATACATGCAGATGATAAAGAGTTTCTGAACAGCACGCACATTTTCATATTCTTCCATTTACTGCCTTTTTCTCTTTTTTCGTATATGTATGTACCGGTCATGAAAACTAGCAATGGCTGGGGGTTCGTCGTGCTGACCACACGTCATCCTGTATCTGGTTGGATGATCGTTCACCTCTGCTTAGGCGTGTGAACGTGAGGCCAGCAGTCAAGCTAGTCGGCTTTGGCTCTCATAGGGCTGTTACGCCACGGATTTAATTTTAATGTATGTATGTATGTTTATTTATCTACCTTTCCAGACGAACCTTAAATTAATACGCAAATTTCATGTCCACGGCCATGTTTAAATGTATTCCATCTGGGACACTAATGTTCCTCCACAGATTCCACAAAGAAGAGTATTGAACACGGTTACATAAGAGAAAACATATCATATCTTTGAAGATTTCTGTCTTCTGGGTTGTTGCGCTGTGTAGTCTGGTCGATGTTTATGAACGATTCAGAGGTCATACTGCCTCCGTCATCAGGGCGATGAAGATTTCTGTCTTCTGGGTTGTTGCGCCGTGTAGTCTGGTCGATGTTAACAAACGTTTCAGAGGTCATACTGCCTCTGTCATCAGGGCAAAGAATCGTTCGTAAACATCGACCAGACTACACAGCGCAAGAACCCAGGAAACAGAAATCTTCATACTCACCGCTGTGAAAACCTCAAATCTTACATATCATATCTTTCCTTCCCGTTTCTACATGCTATGCTTTTTTTCTTTATTAAGACAAATTAGGCCTGTCCAATATGCTACGGTAAAACACAGACTAAATCCATGTACCGGTTTAGACAGGCTTTGCCGTCCATAACTTCACACGGTCCTGGTTTGTATGCGGATAGCGAAAAATACAACATGGAAGAACAAAATCCGCTGTAGTCAAAGAAAACTGTGAAACATGGCTGTCGAGAAATGCGATGAAACACAGCGCAGCGGCGGTGACGTGCCGAGATGCACTGCTGTGGTCTCTTCTAGATAAGCTCCATGTTTCATGAGAAGTTACAGGGACATAATAAAAAGAAGTCAAATAACAAAGAAAATGTAAGATAACGCAACTGAATTACTGGAAAGAAACCTGGAGACCCCATTTATATGACACAAGTTATTGTGAACTGAAGCTTGTGGCGCTGAAACCCTTTCTGTGTTTGTTTGTGATGCTCTTCCACGGTCTGCAATTATCTTCATGCTGAAGCTGTTGTGAGAAAGAGGCAAAATAGAGGCTTGCGGTTTCCATGAGGAATGAAATGACATGGCAGCTTGGAGTGGTGTGGGTGATTACGCCATTACGGAAATTGGTCCGGTGTGCGTTGCATCCATGTTGTCTTCCCCCATTCCCACGGGGACTTCGGCCAGACAAGCGATTTCACGGACGTGAAAATGACGTTGCGAATTAAACTCAGTGTCTGTTTATCTAGCAAGGCAATTTACTTACGTTATCAAGTGAAAAGAGTGGTTTTTCATATCGTAATGCTCTCATGTTACGACTTTTTATTCATATGAGCGATTCCTGTCGTTTCACCTTGCCAGTTCATTTTTTGTACATTAAATATTTGTGTAAAGGACGCGTTATGAAATTAAATTACATCGCTTCCATGTTTGTCCTCCGTCCACACGGCAGAGTTCTTACCAAGCTGAATGGCTTTATCTCTATATATAACAATAACTTCAATGTATTCAGTTAAATTATTTATATAGGCCCGAGACTTGACATTTCGTTAGATAACGTGTGTTTTGTGGAAGATGAAGCTTCCTTCACACCGCGTTTTGTAAAGAATTTTCCGTCTGCTTCACTAATCATTACACGAAATCATGAATTCATTCCTTCACACACTAATTCATCCATTTCTATTTACATTGACCAATAATACTACAAAAGAACACGGTCGTCAGAGCAGAGTGAAAGCCATTTTCATTCCGCTTTACCTCGGCTCGCGTTAAGAGGCATTTTACTTAAGGGAATAGAGAGTTTAGCCTGCGTGTATTTTTAATCTCTTGATAGATTCTGCTGAAACATCATACACGCTTCTTGTGTTATTTCAGTACTGCTAAGTGTAACATTTATTCACTTTAATTTCTTTAAAGTTCTGTTTTTTCTTCAGGGTGTAACTGAACTTCAAATAGCGTCTACATAACCTATTTGAATATTCTGACGCATTCTAACCAGCCTTTATATGTGGAATTTGCGTTGTGCAACTAATAATGCTCCGATTAATTCCAACGGTTCTTACTTTAGGATCTAAATTAACACGAATTCTTTTGAGTCCTGATGTAGATTTGCATAAACTGGATATTCAACATGTTATATAAAAATTGGCATATATTTTGTTTCATTCTCTTCAACGTGTCTTGATCACAACATTCTTCAGGAATCTACACACGTCGTAGAGAGAAGTAGTATTAACCGAACTTCCTTGTTTGCGCACTGAGAACATGAACTGATATGTCAGTCCAGAACTACAACAACAATTAAAGCAACTCAATTCAATTCAATTCATTTATTTAAGTGTTTGACAACAGCACCAAGAAGCCAACAACAGGCAAACACTTATAATACATACAATAATAATGAAATAAAAATGAAAAATATTACACAAACAGATTACCTAAACTTATACATGTACAGTATTAAATATAACAGCCAAATACAGGAAAGCCCAAAATAGAAACAATCTTAACGTTGCGGACGAAAGTCCAGTTCGCTAACCTTTTACTCTGCCCACCCTGTATGTATTATGTCGGAGTTGGCTACGTATTTGTGTAAGATACGTCAAATAAAAGTTTTAGGAATTCATAAACCATGCGTAATGCACATAACGATATTTACATACAACTCGGCGACTTCCAGAAATCACTTGTTAAGAACATTGATTCAAGTAAATGTCACATAATTTAATTGGGTCTCGGCTCTATGTATTGCAGAAACATATTTCACGGTAAACCGTTTTTAAGAAAATCGATTAAGTTCTATTTTTGAGCCCTGTGTATAGTTAGGCATGTACTGTATCGATACGATCCAAAAATTAAATGCGCTGGACCCAAAACGCTAAATGTAATCGAAATCCGATCATTTGGAGCCTCTGCGGGAAAAAATGCATACAGAACACACGATCTTCATAACACGAATTAACTATACGCTCTTGGTTCAAAGAATATCCTGAATCCAAGTGTAAAGGAAACAAATAGCAAGGGAGACAAATGAGCAACAGAACGTATATTTTACTGCATAGAAGAACGTATATAAGAAACAATAAGTAAACAGTAATAATAAATTACATAAACAACAAATGGAGGGAGAAAACAGCTCTGGTTGATGTGAAAATAACAACGGCAGAAGTTCGTGAATCGAATGTTAACTTTGGGCTCTCCGGCTGCCACAAACCAAAGCACGAATTTCAACAGCAATTGCATTTACAAACTCTTTGAAATCACAGCGAAAGGGCGTACTCTACTGGAGCACACACACACGCCTACATCACACGCGTGTCCTTTGCAGCTTTACGCACTCACTGGCCTTGTCCATTTATCACAGACACAAATCCACTGTTGGCAACTCGCCCCACTACATACATGATTCTCACGGTCAGATTCATTTTTGTATTTCGTTAAGCTGTTTTTGAGAAAATTTAAATGTTCGATCAAGTTATGGAACAAATTTAAAATCAATCGACAACTTCGAATTTCATAGAATTCCGGAAGTAAAACCTGTAGACATACAAAACGACAAACGACTCCACCTTATGAATTATCTCCTTCCAGATTTAATTAAAACATTCAGATTGTGATCTGATCTGATGTAGGTAGATGCCAACGTTTCGGGAGAACTTATTTCAGGAAAGATGGTGGAAGCTAGTCGTTCCTCCGAAACGACTGTGACGTCCCTCAAGAGTACTCTACGCTACTACCCAGACAACCGCGATCTGAACTCGCAATTCGACAAGCGTGAAAATATGTACTCCAACACAACATTGATATCTCGCTACAAATAACTCTGCAGAGTCGACAATTAACTATCGTTCTCTCTCGTTGAATATTGATTCGATCGAAAAATATCCACAACATTGATGTTAATGACAAATATATTTTACTTATCACGTACACATTGGTTTTAGTACCATAAGCCGTTTTTGACAACAACGATAAAGTTCAATACAGCTTTGGAGGGATTATATTGGACGCACATAGGTCAAAATTACATTATTACTGTATTAGTGTATGACCCAATATGAAATTTAATCTAAATCCGTCGAGAAGTTTCGGAGATGAAACATACAGACGAACAGAAACCATGTTACCCCATGCTGCGTTTATTTTACACTCTTTGTGCAAACAGCGTATAGGCCTACAAATCACATGTTTTATCAAAAAATCAGCACCAGGATGGAGACAATGCAACGTGAAAACTACTACAAAAAACAACAATACTCACATTTCTAAAGTCGACGAGCTGAGTAATAAGAGTTCCATCAGAGCGCTGGAACTCCAGGGTAACGACGTCCTCACTCACGTTTGCAGTTATCGTTTCTTGAAGAACGTCACCGCCCTACAAAAAGAAAAAAAACATCAGACTGTAAGGCGCCATGAACTGAGGTTCGGTGATAATCTACCCCTAATACGTCCGTCAAGCTTGCGTAACTGTACGAGCGACGCGTAAGAATCTAGAAATAATTTCTGATGGTGACGGCTCTGGCAGCAAGAAGTGCAAACGAAGCCACTGTGGCGCCTATGGTGGTGTCTGGCGAGGTCTGCGTTTGGAAGGGGTCTGGAATTTGGAGTCAGGCGGTCAGTTTTGTGACGGTGCATTTGGTGAAGACATTTCAATTTAAATTTACTTAAAAAGAAATGTTATGAATTTTGTACTTCCAATGTAATTTGCAAATATAATGCGGGAATAAATGTATGGCTGTTCAACAGAAAGACGTTAATAATTCCCGTCACCTTTGACGGGTCATACTATGCTGGAACATTTAAATTTATGGGTTAGCCGTGGTAAACGGGCCAAAAAGAGTAATAAGGCAATAGCCTCTCCGAGTCTAACATCGTCATCAAAATGAAGTCGTCATATATGAAACTCGCTAATGTAATTTCGTAGTTAAGTTCCAGTTTATTACATTAACATCACACGAAGTCCTTTCTTCCTTGCCGTATTCCTTTTCGTACGTACTCCATGTTCTTGCCATTTTATCCCATTATTCTTTCCCTTCCACATCTCTCTGCATGGTCCTTCCACCCTTCCTTTCTACCTCGTTTTAGTTCACACGTCATATACCACATCACACCATATGTTTTATCTTATTTAAATTTCTTAAAACAAAAGGCGAAACCTTAACAAAACTTTCTAGTATGAATTCATAACACAATGCATGCACTGAAATCCAATAATCTGTAATATGCATCTAAAACAGATCATAAATAAGGCGTCGCTCAAAATACCCCCTCAAATTCAATTCGCGGTACGTCGCTTATCACGAAATCAGCGGCCATTTAAGTTACCTTCCATGTCAGGCCAAACACAAAAGCATCAAACTCTGTGTAGGCCTGTATAGGCTTATATCGTAATAATGTCAATATTCGTGTTTGCAGTTGCCTACATATTCTTCAAAGATCGGTTATTGCTACATTTTCAGCAGCTAAATGGGCAACTGTAAATACTGTTACTGCAACTTAACGTTAGTGCAAGATCCACATGTCACGTGAGGTTTATATGCCTTGGCCACACAACCCCCAACGCGCATAAAATCATTAACCTTAGTAAGTCTGTGAAACTTTTAAAGGCACAGCATAATTGAATTAATTTCAAAAGATGGGCAAATACAAAGAGAAAAAATAACAATAAGCAGAACTGCTTCTGCTCCTGGGTTATGACGCCGTATAATCTTCAATACTTAAATTTTCGTTAATTTGGTTCTGGTCTTATTAAAGTTTCGCACTTGAGCGCAAGAGCTCTTTAACCATGAATAGAGTTTGTGTAATGTAGTCAGTGTGGTGGCAAGCGTTACTATGGCAACCATGCAACCTGCCTATTAAATAATTCAACCTGCATTATTTCTTCATGCAACAGAACTCTTAATTAACAAATACGGCTGAGCTTGGCTGATGTGTATATCTACCAACATTTCTTTCACAATACCTATCAATGCAGGAACACGATTCAGAAACAGCATTCAAATTCCTGGCATCTTACTAGAGCATTCACCTGTATATCGTGTGTGAGTACGAAAAGTCTGATTACAGACTGGTATCCGTGGGCTGTAGCG
>NW_019060046.1:324046-361371 GCF_000696155.1 Zootermopsis nevadensis
AAGCTCTTATCGGGAAATGCAAGAAAGCTTCAGAAGTAAGAAAGGGTGAAACGTTGTTCACCTCCGTTTGTCACGTGAGGTACAACGAAGTAATTTAATATTGATATTGTACCGTCTTTATGGTAAGAAGGGGGTAACGCACAGGCTCCACTATCATCAAACACAATCACAGCAACGCAGAAACGCAGAAGCCAACGATCTATTCAGTCTTAACGAGCGTATTGGACACATCACGTGCGTTATGGAACTTGGTATAAAAAAGACGCTGAAGCCGTTACATCTAGTGAGAGCTAAGCAGCAAGTATAAAAACAAAACACCATTGCTAGGGGAAAATTAAATCTTTCTCAACCACCATCAAACAACGCATTACTTGCGGTAAAAACGTAAATACATTACAGCCCAGTGAAGATAAACAAATCGGAATCTGATTCGCATTGGTAGCGCCGAGGTTATTACAGCCCGAAACATCCGCAGGTGGATGGAAGGCGCCTGGATTTAATTCTCTATCTAAAGTACATCTGGCAGAATTGTACAAACCTTTAATGTTTTAACTCGAAACTGCAGTTTAGATGTTTCTGAATTACAGCTAGTGGCTTTGCCAAAGTCATCTCTAATCTCTTCTGTACGGCGATACCATTCTAAGTAACAGCCCATATAAGACCCACAGGAGAGTCTTAATGGCAGATGGACAATAGCTGGATGTAATTCCCTATATAAAGTACATAATATAGGGCTATAGAAACTCTGGATACTTACTTTCATTGCAAATCCTATTTTACATGACTCTACATTACAGCAAGAGGTGTTCGCGAAGTCATCTCTTCATCCGTTTTGTAAGCGTGATACTTTTCGCATTCGTATTTGGCAGTACTGTAATGTCCTGTAAAAACACTCGACCACTTGGAGTAACGGTGTTAAAGAAACAGTCATTACTCCAACGTTTTGTTTCTGAAACGGTCATAAAAACCCAATTCACGCCTAGAGTGTTCTGGTAAAGGCGACGAAATAGAACACTGCACGTACATCGCATAAGTCCTTCAACCCCTGCATTCCTTTGCCCTTACACTGATCGGCACTGACAACGGTTGTCAATAAAACCTCTCTTTGTGTGGAACATAAATTTAAAGACACAAAACTGAATCACTAACAAAAGTAGTAGTCATAACTCAAATATTTCATGTACCGCGGATTACACCATCTCACTTATTCCAGATCAGAATTCTAAGAAAACGTATTCCTTTAAACATTTAGCAGGACACATATCCACGCTTGGAACGGGAATCGATCCCAGAGTCCGTGTTAAAACTGGCCCAAGGTCATACGCATCTTAGACCGCGCGGTAGGTTTCAACATTTAAGACAGCGGTAATTTAAGGTTGGGTACGAGATCATACTGAAATCCGCCATTAGAGAATCACAAGTGGAACATTAGAAATCTATCAGTGTCATATCTTGTCTCAAGACTGAGAGACAAAATCATTATATATTGACAAGTAATAATAAATCTTCGAACATGTAGCATTCTGCTACAAATCAAAATTTCAGTACAAAATATTTCGTTTTTCCATCTCCCGTCTAAAAGCCTGAAGATTAGAATACACAAAACAAAAATATTCACTGTTGTTCCTTTAAGAAAAATTATAAATGTTACTATTAATCTCCCAAATGGCACCTTGCATTTCTTGGGTTCAATCTTCACATGTTCATCACTTGGTCTGCGATCTGTAAGCTACGGGTCTTCGTTCGTCGCCATGCAAAATTTGTAGAACCTGCCTTTAATGCAATGTACCTACAGTTTTCATTTTATTTGTCACCTAGCTAGAAACACTGACTCGCCATCAAACGTACCAACAACTTTTTGAGTTAATTTCTAACAAATCTATCATCTGACCTATTCACCTAATCTACGTGCAGATTCCACAATATTCATCACCATATACAACGTTCCAAGAACACGCTTCGAGTTAATTTCTCATATATCTCAACTGACATATGATCGATAAATGATGAAGCCTCAATTGAACAACATTTAAAGAACATTTCAGTTAATATTTCATGCCTACATTTCATACCTGATCTGTAATCTATCGACAATGGCTCTTCAAAACCACACTAAATATTAATAGAAGTGCTTTGCGTTAATTTCTCATCGCCATACCTTTAATCTCATTTATAATCTAGACTTTAAATAAGTCATACTCCTCAAATTTCGAAAGTCTTCCCAATGTTAAATGTCCATATATTTCTAAGTTGATGCGTAATTTATACACAGAAACACCCTAAACGAATTAAACACTACCTTACACAATTTCAGGAGCTTATCTCATTTCCTACATCTAGCCTATATATCTCATTTCATATGTAATTTGTCCCAACTGGCCTTGGTTCTAGTCGGTTTGGACAGTGATTACATTCATCTGCTATAATACAACACCTGTTCTGCAGCTTTAATGTAAATTAATTTGAACACAACTGACTCCCGTCCTCTATTAGTACCTCTGAAACTTCGGTCGTTCCTACCAGACAACACGGCGCAACATTCCAAAAGAGACTATCATACTCGTCGCTGTGAGAATCTGACATCTGACCGAGAATTAATTTGCCAACTTCATTCTTGGGTACCGATGAGTATGACAGGCCACTGCGAAGAAACAGAAGCTGAACCAACGAAATTAACATCTCATTAATTTGGATCACAAATTCATACATCACGCAGATCAATAACGTCTGATGCCCTTCTATACCGACGACCGAAACAGATGTGCAACAACCTTGGAACAAAGAAGAAAAATGAGTCCCGCTAGGATGGGACGCAGAGTCGACAAAGATGGCCTTCCCTAGGGCTCCAGGTAGTCGCCAGCTGAGATCCCAAGCCACAAAATCTACAATTTTGATAAAGCAACCTATCCTTGTCATACACGTGGGAATAAATTTCACGAAGAAAACACGAGATTAAATAATATATATATTCCACACTGCTTAAAACAGTTGTAGCATGCCATAAGGAGGGCGGTTTCACTGCATGCAACGAAAAACATGTTTTCCAAATATTCGGAAATCATTACTGGTTCCATCTTCAACGTTAACAAAATTGAGACAGCCAGCTTTTCCGAAATGTTGACAAAATAAACCACCATAAGACGGTGTTATCGTCCAGAAACAAGCAAAGATAAAATTGGTATGTTACGGAAACCTCTGTGTCACATTACAGTAAGTACGTCGTGAACCAACCAAGGAAGGCTGGTTTGATAAAGAGAGCCATGTTCCACAGCATCACCGCCGGAGAGTGGGGTCATCAAGCCACCCTTAGCTGACTGCTACCGCGCCTTCATCATTCATAACTCGTGCGAGGCGTGATCTGCCCCGAATAAATTACATTGTGCACGCACACAGACGCGCGCACACACACACACGACGAACCAACTATGTTTACATAACACAACCGTCTTAGACTGCGAGGGATATGGTATTAAATACTCAGCCTTGTACGTCACTCGACCGGCCATACATACGATGAGGGAAGATAGAATGTTTTAACAAATTTCCGCAACATATGGGACAAACTAACAATAACACAATTCAAGCCAAGCAGTTTTTATACCGAACGTTAACAACGCATCTCGTGTACATTTGACAAGAAACATCAATTTAGTTGTACGTGTAAAGTAGAACGCACGCAAAACGTTGCCTGGCACGCCAAGCGGAAAACAAAATAAGCAAGCTTTGTTTTCCAAATACCTTGAAACACAAACCTAATTATATTACTGAAACATATTCTGGGGTAATGAGCCCTTTCCAATTATTATACTGTCAAGACCACCTGAAGAACGAACTAAGATACTGTGTTCATTGCACTTACTAACCTATCAAAAGCAAGAATTACACTGTGTATAATGATGCATTGTCAAGTGCCCATTACGTATGTGGGAGGAAACAAATACACGGTTTTGTTTGGAGGAATTACGAAAATAAAAAACAGCCTCTGACCTCCATGACACGGAATGTCCTATTCAGGACCATATCACGATGTCAGGCATGTTCGTTTGATTTATTAATTTGTCATTAACTAATTCCTAGCCCAAGAGTCCCTCGGTCAAGATATCCCTCCCGTTTAAAAAAAAACTTCCGTGCATAAAGTCCGTCTTTAAAAGTAATCGGTCATTATTTGTCAAATATTATGTGGAAAATAATTGCTGATTTGTTTCACGAGATGGGTTTCATGCTATTATTTGCTAATACTGCATTCAACTAGTCCAGGAGTAGATCCATTATCAGACTTTTTAACTACAGTTACAAACCTTCGGTTTCATGAAAGAATGTAACTTCTTGAGTAGCCTAGAAAATATATTTTTCCAAGAAATAAATTATTGGCTTCACTAAAGGTCCTAGGCCTCTTAAACTTTATTTCAACTGATTCGCAGAACTGCTGGGCGAAATTGTATCCTGACACAGTGACACAAATTCAAAAACAGTCTTATCCTGGATTCATGGGAATCCGACATGATCTCAAATGGAAATATAATTACTACTACTAATATTTTTCTACTCGTACGTGACAAATAAACAAGGTACATCTTTGAAAAAATGCAGCCTTAATGGATTTTTTTTCGTATAATTCAAACTAAAATGGCGAGAATACATATGACTAGTTGGAAGTTTAAATTCCGCTCTGGCGAACATAACTAATGCACAGCTGTTTCCAAGCATGTGATATTTGGGACTGACGACAGATAACAGACCTACTTATGGAGATGTTACTAATATATTTGCGTTAGAAGTTAAAATATGTGGCGGCAGCAAGAAGCTCTGACGTCACACATGACAAATTTCACTCACTGGGCATTAATATATTAAGTAACTGAATGCTTACTATATATTTACGTCTAAAAGCAAATACACACGCCACCAGTTTGTTTAAGAAACAAACTCATTTAAGCCCTTGAAGCATAAAACTGACTTACGTGACAATTTTCGCAGCCTTTCTTAAAAGATCTCATTCTGACGGTGAGGCTAGGAACAATTATAAATTACTAATTATACGATTTAGTGATCAACTTCTGTGTACAATTCACACTAGCAGGCACACATATTTCCATTATGGGGCATTTGTCAGACAACAGCAATCGCTACGTCGCAAATTTGTCTCTACTAACATACAAAAATGTTTTACATGAAAATGATACGTTTTCACTTTACCTCCATACAACGTTTATATTGCTAGCTCCAAATGATTTATTATTTATCGTCCTCAAATCAAGAGATGAACAGACCAATATATCTCCCATGAATGCCATGTTATTTTACATTCTGAAAAAAATTCCCGCAAAAATACTACATATTTTTCGAAGATATATTACAAGCAACATTCCTAGACCCTGCAATTAGTAGGGCTGAAGTGTCTTCCAACTTCGAAGTTCGCAAGATCACAACACTAGTACTACAGACGGCAGAAAACAAAACAGGACTCCAGATGCATTACGGTCATACAAACTCTCATTTATTTAAATGCTGCAGTAGGGAAACAATGACGAACGAACATGCACCTCTTATTTTCCTATAAAACAAAGAAAAACATAAACTGCAGTTAAATGAACCGTATCCTCTTCCGTTTTCTATCCTGGTTACATTACATATTTCTGCAGTAGTAGAATGGTTTCATCAACATCTAGAAATCAAGTGCAGTGTGAATCGCCGTGTTCCATCGGCAACTTCTCCGACATGACTGTGGAGCGTGTAGCCTAAACGAAATCCCGCACGGCGTCAGTACAGTTCCCACACAAAATGGAGCTGCATCCACAACCTCGCAACGGTTTTGAAGTTACCAGCGCGAATAGCAAACCTACGAATATGTCTCTTATTTTCCATATTTTTGGGCCATGAAGCGTCAAAATTAACGATGCCTCATCAACAACAGATGTTATTTAGTGACTATGAGAACAGCCGAGTGTGTGGATTTCAAAAGATCTGGAGGACGCTGTCGCAGCCTACTCTCCGGTATTGTCCTGGCATTAGCACGGAGGAGGGTCGGTGGAAAACCACTCTACTATCAGATGTTCGAACCAGGGGCCTTCCGAAAATAAAAAGTGTTTCAGGTCGAGAGAACCTGTTCGATGGGCCGTCTACAAGAAGCGAGACAAAGACCTAACTGCAATAACAACTTCAGAATGATTGGTGTCCTGCCGCGTATTTACACCTGCCAATTTTCTCGGTGAAATTTTCCTAGGGGACCTGAAAAAATTATTACCTTAGAATAACTGATGTCCTAATCGAGATTTGAATCACACACTTGCCGAATGTGTAAACTGACAGCTTGAGATAACTTTCTTCGTGAAATCTGTCTAGACGGGTTAGACGAAAAACACGTAAAATCTGTTTCCTCGCCTAGAATTCGATTAGGGAACCTCCCGAATGACGCAGAACTAAACGCGACGTTCTATGCCCTTTAAGTAATAAAAATTGAATATAAATTAACCTTTTCAGGCTCGTCGAAACAGGAATTCACACATTTTATGGAGTGATAATGTCTTAGAGGTCGCGATATTTATGAAATTATAAATAGTTTTGACTTACTCTCATCCACGTTGCGACACACTCTTACGTTACAGACAAACACTAGATTATTGCTACCATATCCGAAAGTCCCGCATTTGAGCAGTACAAGACTCAGAAACCTTTCCTTTCGATGTCACTAGAATAACATCCTCGTATGTACAAATCCATGTTCAAGGTCTAAAAGGAATAAGGCGAAAACACGAGGGTGTACAACACAAAGAACGCGACTGCTGCGTTCAGCACCGATCTCGGTTGCAAGGAAGCGTTCATAGCGTAGCTTCCGCTGTATCTTAGCAGCCCCATTCGATTCTGACGTCAGGGGAGGAAGAAAATGTGAATACATGCTAAACCTTGGCGTTCCCTTCTCAGAATCTGTATGCAACAATGCCATAACAACAGTGGGCTTTCTTGGAAGTGAAACAGGGAATTATTCTTACAACCACATTGTGTCCGTCTGAAATACGAAAACCTCAGAAAGGATGAACAAACTGAGTAAGGGATCAAATCCATCCATTTATAGCTGTCTGACTCCTGACTAAAAATGAGACGTGGATTAAAAATGCTACTTCTCACCATACTTCCCTTCCCCAGAGTTCAAACCATTTAAGAGTCTCGTTAAGGTAAAGTGATTCGTACTGAATTTCTGTACAGCAGTGATATATATACACACACATACGCCCACACAAACACACACATTACACACTGGCAAATTCATGAAAATAGTCGGTGCAATACACACACTCGATAAGAACCTGAGAGAAAGTGGTAAGGCATTGGAAAAATAGTTGAACGAAGTCAATTACATAAACTTATATACCGACAAAGACCGGCGGTTATCCAGTCTGAGAGATCGCTGAAGATTCTGGCTAATAAACGGAAGGGTAAGGTCGTATAATAGATTCTGTTGAATGAGTAAGTCCGTTTTCAGCCGCATTATTATTCGCCTATGTGGAAACATGGCCTAGCATTAATTGAGGGCGGTTCACAAACATAAGAAACAACCCAATTTGCAGCTGTTAAAATGCATAAGATAATGAAGAATTTAATTTCTTTGCTGCCTTCATTATTTGGATAATGAGTCGCTGTGAGACCTGATGATGGAGGCAGTAAGGACCTCTGAAACGTTGGCAAAATACTACCAGACTACACGGCGCAACAACCCAAAAGACAGACATCTTCAAACTCAGCGCTGTAAAAACCTCAAATCCGACTTACTTTAATTTCCATTATACAAGATAGTCTTGTCACTTTCAAGCATACTATGAATAACTGTTTTATATCATGTTCAGAGTGATGAGTTCAAATGAAAACTTAGGGTGCGCATTAAGTTCTTTCGTAAAATGAAAAGCGGCATCCGACATTCAACATCCCATCGGCTCACAGAATACTTGGTTGGCTGGTAATCACTCGCTGTCGTTAACGGATTGTAGGCCTTTTGCGTTAACAGCACACACGAACTGTTTTGTTTATCCTCAGCCTTGCCGTTTTCCACAATGGGCGTAATAACAGTTTTAGAACACATATTAATTTGAAGTAGACCCATGAAAATTACTTCCCAGTCTTAGCGTAAGAACTGGTACAATTTGACCTAAACGCGAGCTTTCACCCCATTCCTTCACATCCACTGCACTACGTACAAAGCACAATTACTGTTATCTAATTAAGTCGTTTGACCACGATACACACATTCAACAGTATTAGAATGACTGGGCATTAACCTGCACGCGTTATTCAGCGGTTAATGAATACTAAAAGCAAGTTTAGGCTCTTTACAAGTGCATGGAACGTGCACTAAAATTTTAAGCGAGTTCTTCATGTAACGGAAATGCATAGGGACATGAAGAATGCCGATGCGACAGGACTTCATCCTTCGTAACACTTCATTCATGAAAACGTAAAAACATTATCAAAGAGATTCCCTAAATAAATAGCAAATATATTTCAGCTTCACGCTATTAAACTTTAAATTGTCTGGCCCCATATACTTTCTACTATTTACCAATACTTTGATTTCATAAACTTTTATTCAGATGTACTGCGAAATTCAGGTACAATACTAAATAATGCGGCCCGCCTTGGATTGGCAGTCACTCTTGCGAAGAGTCATGAAGGAACAGACCCCGGACTTTTAAATACATCGGTTAAGACAGAGTTCTCAATGAAAGCTTGTTTCCTTTTCTTTATTCTGCCAAGTTTCTTCTGTGATTTATAGAAGATGAAAATACAAGAGGGAGAATACATTAGCCCTAGCGAAAATTGTTTGTTGACATGATTTAAATTGGCGAACTTCAGCAAGCAAGGTCGCGAAGGGGTGAATTTTAATTTTCGTGCTTCAAAACACATAAATTAAACCTGGCAATAAGTTTCCTTGAAATCGAAGTCACAAGACGACAAGTTTACTACAATACTAGCAGAATGCAACTGAATGTAATATAATGTAGGCCTACTGAGATCTGACAAGGTTGGGATAATGGGAATCTAAGGCCTGTTTACAGGGGAGGAGAGAAGTCCCTGAAAACGGAAAATGGATTCATGATACAGTCATAATCTGCTTGCATTTACACGTATCTTCCACTTCAATAGTCTATGTTATGTTTATGTACAATTTTATGTTTGATAACTTCAAAGCATGAGGCGATCTATTCATAAACATTTCTGTCCAAGCAAATGTCCTCGTGTTATCTATCGAATGAAATCGTGAATACCTGACTCCGGACTTGAATACAAGCAAAAATAGATACGAATGCGGGTGGCAGGCAACACGAATGACAGAGGATGATCTGGTCGGAATAATATTTATACGTTCAGGGGAAAATACTCTAAACAGGTAAAAAGGGGTTCCTACCTTCTACAGACCTAAGACCACATTCACTCTTGCTTATGAGCTCGTGGGCCGCAAGGTTATTAAATACGTTTATTAAAACTAAGTGGAAATTTATTAAAAATGTCATTTACTACTGCGAACAGGTTCACTACTACTCCGTAATTTCCTTTAATAATGCCATCAGTAATACACAGTATTTGGAATTTATTTTGCTTGAGTGGTCTTTCAATGTCAAGTAAAATCTCTTGTTACAGTTTTAATACATTGCTCCAAATATCTATCCGTAAGACTCGTTATACTCAGCGATTTGACTTTCTTCCAAAAGCTAAAAGTTTCTTACGCGACGTATAATGCCAAAGATTGACGAAATTAACAAAGTGTGTTTTATGATAACAGGTAAGGTAACGAAGATATGTCTTCTGGGTTGTTGCGCTGTGTAGTCTGGTCGATGTTAACCAACGTTTCGGAGGTCATACTGCCTCCGTCATCAGAATATGAAGATTTCTCTCTTCTGGGTTGTTGCGCTGTGTAGTCTGGTCGATGTTTACCAACGTTTCAGAGGTCAAACTGCCCTGATGACGGAGGCAGAATTAATTCTGAAACGTTGGTAAACATCTACCAGACTACACAGCGTAAAACCCCAGAAGACAGAAATCTTCGTACTCACCGCTGTGAAAACCTCAAATCGTACAGGTAAGGTAAAGTTGTCATCATAAAAAGTGACACAACTTTACAAAACACATCGACCAGCCTCATGCTGTCCCTGCTCTAAAACAAGGTTCTGTCGAGTTATTCTCTTACAGACCAATATCGGTCACAGGGTGGCTCAAAATTAATTTTCAGAAAAAAAAATTGCTAGAAATACGTTTAGAAAGCATGATTGCTAAAACGGAGTTCACAGCTGACACAGGTCTTTATATCCTTTGACAGTCAGTGTCTCCGAAAAACGGAACATTGCATGAAATAAATTAAACATTGGAAAGGTGACTGGGATTAGCTCACTCTAATGGACTCCACAGAGTAGGTGATCGTCCCCGCCACCACACCTGAAAAGAGGAAAGACCCAGTCCTCCAAATGTTGTGTAATTTTATAACATCAGACGACGGACAAAGTCCAAAACCTCAACAATCCATATTGTACTGATTACGTCTTCGTCAGAAACCTTCAGAATAGAATAGGCCTTCACCGTTTCGCTGTTCACATGTAATTAATGACACAGAGCCTTCAAACTTAACTACGGACAAGGAGCATATTACAAAAAATACGACTGATAATAAATGCTGTATGTAAATTTATAAAACACAGCAATTTACTGTTTCCCCGCAATTGTCAGTCAGTGGTGAGTCAACTTGCACTCTATAGTTAAGTAATTTTAAAACTTTCCGACTTAAGTTGTCTTCAGTCAGCCGTGAGTAGTTAGTTTGAAGGTTTGATCTGAATGTGCATAATATTATGGACTCTTTTCAAAGCCTTATAGCACAGTGCTTACTTTGAAGATTACTGAAGCGACTTTCTGATAAGATAAATATCCGTGCACAGCTTGAAGATTAAACCGCATATACTTTGCTGTTGTTGGCTTATTTAACTACGGTTCGGTTACAAAACGTCGACTGTTAGGACAACGATGTTATTTTGATTGTCACGCCGTGTAGATTCGTGGGCAGATAAAAAGGGCTTAAGTGGCAATGGTGAAAAGCGAAAATCAGGCTGTTGAAACAGTTCGTTTCTCCGAAATGGTGTCTACATGGCGTTACAGCCCAGAAGAACATCAGTCACCGCTGAATAACCTCAAATATCACGAGTGTCAAGATGACAGAATGATGTACTGGAAACACTGTTGCCTATTATAATAATATTATCCCTGCATTTTCATGAAAATACAACAAAATCACAAAAAAGAAGAGTCAACCAGAATGGCTAAAATTTAAACACAGATCCTCGCCACTACACCAAACCGCTGTCACACAAGTCTACATTGCCACATTCTACTAAATGATTCAATTACTCGAATGTACGCATTAGTTTCTCACCTTGGTAGATGCAAACTACAGGTCACGAAGTTCGGAAGTATTTACAGGGAACGCAGAGAGACGGGGCAGGGGGGGAGTTTGATTTCAGTATTCTTGGCAGGGAAGAGGACGGCGGGAGGGACTTGTTAGAATACAGCCTTAAAGCCTACGTATGTAACGTGACTGTGAAACCGCACAACACAGCCAAACGTAAGACGTGAGGGTAGGCCTAAGCGCTTCATACGGCTGATAAGGATCCATCCTTTAACATGGCGTATCTTCGAATTTTAAAGAATTGCAAGAAAGAATTTTTTTTTTAATTTTCAAACTCAGAAGCACAACTTTCTACGAGGTCTTGATTATGGAAATAGAAAGTCACACCTTTAAAACCACGCACGTCTAAATCACTAAACTTTACGACAAACATCACGTTCTAAAACGCATTATCTGACACTGACATGCAAGATTTTTAAAACTGTTTCTAGGTACAAAAGTACGGATGGTACAGTTACGTGCTACTTAAAAATCAGAGTAACGGTACTTATTTTGGTCGGGAGAAATGCAAATACCAATCGGATATAAGCGGTTTTTAAAGCTGATGTTTTACTGGTGTAACTCAAAGCATTCTCTTTGCAGTTGCTTCACTGTATTAATTCATCATGTTTACATGAACTATAAGCAGAATACGTAAACATGTGTTTCAAAAAATAAACATGCCCTGTAGAACTAGTTGTACATGGGACGGTAGACTGTTCACTACTAACTTACACGGATGTCTGAGGTTTTAGGGGTAAAATTAAAATAGATTCTTAAGGGCTACTTTTAATACAAATCAGTGGTGATAAATCTACTCGATTTTGAAGCAACAGATTACTTACTAAAATTGATGGGAGCTTAATTATTTAATTCTTGGATCATGAATAATGAAATGATGATGATAATACACGAAGTGACCAGCCATTTCTATACTGTTCATCTTTATGCATGGTTTGCAAAGCAAATTGAATCTCTCTGCATGGATTCATGGCTAATCAATTAAAACATTAATTTAGTCATTGCATAGTTTCAACATTTTGAAGGCAAGAGCCCAGCTACATGCAACGAAGTACTATATACAGAGCATGAAGTTCACCTGCTAATTCTGAATATCTGTTATCAGAACTTAAAAATTCTGATACAAAAACAAACTAAACTAAAAACAGGAATACTCAAGCAAGTTCAGAGAGGACTTCAAGTACAAGCATAAGATGCAAATGATATGTATATGTAGCCTGCATACAAGGTGGTGCAAAAAATTGTTACAAAAAGAATCGTAAAAATAAATTTAACCAAGTTTGTTTAAATAAAAGGTTTTTTGGATGTTATCCATCGTCTAATAAAATAATAAAATTGAACGACGTTGCGGAGATGGGACTCTATCTCCGTCTTCAAGTATATAGAGTCCCATCTCCGAAACGTCGTTCAATTTTAATATTTTATTAGACGATGGATAACACACAAAAAAACTTTTTATTTAAATAACTCACCATCGTCACAAACTTTTAGATTTGAGTAACTAAGTCTGTGTACAGAGAATTTATCCGTTTCAGTTGATCCATTACACAGACCTAGTTATTACGGTCTACACAACTTCTTTCATAGCCATTCATTTTTATCGTTACTTTATAAGAAGTCATCTTTCTTGCATCACCCAGAATATTCTTAACCTTTAAATCTGGCCTTTATAATTCACATGTAGGAGATACGACCACATGGCACCTGAAGAAAACAGACATGCAAAAATTTCCTATAAATTTACGAACCATCTCCAAAAACTAGAATATAGTATATAATAAGAAATATAAATCATATTTTCGGTATCTTTTTACGGAATGAAAAACTCATTTTCACAGATAGTACCAAAAATATATTTTTTAAGTTACTATAATACACAAATTTTAAAATGCGTCATAATATATAAAATCATTAAAATAACATGCAGAAAACTCTAGACACTATCAAGAAAATTTCTGGCAACCTGGCACCCAAATTTGTGCACACCTGATAATAGATATGAAATGAAATAATTATATTATAAAAAGAGAGGAGCCATATGAGATTTGGGGGTTTTCAAGCAACAGAGATGGAAATTATGGTCATCTGGGTTGTGATGCCATGTAGTCATTCAGATGATTACCAATGTTTCAGAGAAACATAATTTTGTCATAATCCAGAAGATCAACAGCACATATATTCACGTGTAATGTTTGCAATTTTGCTCACCTCTTTGGCAACAGTGATACTCTGTTTTCACACAATCATATCACAGTATACACGGACCAATTAACGTGGCACTCATCATAACAGACTGCATAATTGTCCAAAATTGTTTCTCCTTATAGTTCATTTTATATTCATCCTCTAAAAAATATTCCCAATAAAACATGGGCTTAGAATTATGAAAGCAATGACACTGTATCATATTTAATTTACATTTTAATTTCATTACCTAAATCAATGAAGTTGTGTTCTGAGAAGTTGACAGCTGATCAACAGAATCAATACACTCATCAGAATGTCCACAAAAACTAATTTCTATTTGTGGATTTTTTAATCATTTTTACTCCAAATTAGTCAGACTGGATTTTATTTATAACAAAAATATGCACAATGTCAACCTAACCCATTCACTTTTAGGAGAGTTACTTTCATTTTACTTTACTATACTCTGTGATGCATTTGGAACATACCCATCAACATGTTCTACATCCTTTAGTTGAGTCCTAAGAAGGCTCTATGGAATATAAATAAACTCAACTCTACTCCACTCTACTCTACTCTATATGTATGTATTCCTAGACTCACAGGTTTTTCTCACCTTTAATAAAGGAACCTGTATGCAACTAATTCATTCATCCATGTTCATTGTGGAATAGCAATAAATAATTACACTGTATAATACCTCAGAAAGTTCTATAAAGAAAGTTAATTATTTCATCATTATTATCATACTAGCGAATTTCCATCACAAATGATGGGAAAACATAAAGCATCCAACACACAATCATAAATATTATCCCATATGGTCAAAATTCCCTTAACAGCATTACCACAGCAACAACACCACACATATTCATAAACATTTCCCCACAAGACCCAAAATCCCTTCACAACGACCACCAACCAACCAAACTACAAACTAACACTTACTGAATAGATAGATAATAAATTGCCCATCAAAGATGACTGGAAAATCTAAATAGCAAACAAACACATTCATAAATATCATCCCAAAAGGCTTAAATTTCCTTAAGAGCTATTGATTAGGATAGATTTTATAGAATGCATTATCACATTTGTAGTACCAACAAACTGAAATAGGTGAAATTCACTCATGCTCAACACAAATTCATGGGAGAGCGATGAGACTTCTTGCAGGGATTATTTAGCTGAGAAGAAAATTGACATAGCATTCACAAAATAATAAGTGTACACACTGAGAGATGTAATGAAAACAAAACCAGTCACTTATTCACAATTTAATTGGAAAGTCATGAAAAGAATAAATTACTTTGGAGGCCCTCACACAAAAGGGGAACAACACTATAATGGAAATTAAATAATGGTGTGAGGATTCCTTAACAAGTAGAAAATACTTCAACCAGACTAAACAGCATGAACAACCCAGAAGAGGGCCATCTTCAAATGACAGTTTGTTCATCTTGTGTAACTTCCGTACAGCTTGGGCTGTTGATTACCATCAATTTTGTGTGTAAGGGTAGTAACCCTCAGAAATTACAATACAGACAAAAATTTAATTTATCAGAAATCATTTCTATTATCTTTGAGAAAAAAACTGCTGTGTTAAGAATGTGCTACAATTTTAAACATAACCAAATAACATGGATTTAATTATACCTACAATCCACATTAATAAGTATGCTAGAATACTAATTCAGAGATAAAAATGTTAGTGTTTGTCTGACAAGTGCCTAAATTTCAACGTACTCTTTTTATTTAATTCTACATTTAGTATGCAAAACAAAGCATGTGTATGTAACCTTAGCCCACTATGTCACTATCAATGTGTTTTTCTCTAGACATGTGTCCCTTGGAAAATTACTCTGATAAAAGGATTTTGAAAATTTTTGAAACCATCATAATTAGAACGAAATTATGGACTGAAGGCCCTGCATTATACTGAAATCGTGACATTCTGAATGCTTGTCAAAGTACCAACATAACCTTACCACATACACAATATTTGCTTATAACAAAAGATGTGTGAACTTATATTCTTTCTAGTCTTGATAAACTGTAACTGTCACTTAAAATCAGCATTTATTCTCAGCTACTCATAGTCTTTTATGATTCTGCACCTTATATTCATTGCTTAATGACAACCCAACATCCTAACCCTATTTGTTAAAATAAACTTGGTTGTAATTTACCTGATTTTTCACATTAATAAGAAGCTGTGTGTTTCCAATTCTGATAAAGTACAAAAAATATAAAAGGCCTACATAGCAGGCACAACTAGCACCACGTCTAACAATCATTTTCACACGTACGTTCAAACTTTTCTCGCAAACTCACTTCTATCAACTCGCCATAACCATTGCAGACCCGCAACTAAATACCCATGTGTATTTCGCCGAACCACCAACAGATAGCAGCACCGTACAGCTGACTTTGCTGCTACCTACCGGGAATCAACAATAATAAAAATTATTGGAATTTTATTGCTGCACAGACGCAGGCGCAGTACAATAAAATAGGATTGGCCTCACATTTAAGCTTCTGCCAGTAAATAAATGTTATTTGCAATTTAGTGTCAGCACAACAACGACAGTTCGGCCAGTCATAAAATTGCATTCTTGAAACCACGCGTTTTATACGGCTGAGAAGTTTTCGTTGCTATAGATACTCTCAACTGTTCTTTCTGATGTAGATATGCATCTTGATTGAACTACTGCAAGCGTTAAAGCAGGGCTGTTATAATTAACTGGTTCGTTCTTAGAATAGCAGTATTTTTCAAAACCCGATTTAATCGGCTAAGAAACACTATCATATGCTGTCCAGATCAGAATAAACGGTTGGTTTATCTGTATTATCCTTCTGATGATGTGAGCATCTAGAATCTCAACTGGGGAGAATTCATTGCTGTAAATCATCGTCTAACAAAAATGCATCTAAAGGTCAAGAGACCCTCCTGATGGTAAGAACTTCCGAAATGTTGTTAAATTTCTACCAGATTACGCAGCGCTACAACCCAGAAGACAGCCATCTTCGTACTCACCGCCGTGAGAGCTTCAATCCTACTGAGTTTACTGAAAATGTGACTGATTTCAACTGCCGATTTAATTTAGCCCAAAGCCCCTGCACAAACGAATTTAGATTAATTGCCTGCAAACCAGATTTATACAATATAATATCAATTACATTTTCAACCATATGCCTGCATGTCCTAATTTACGAGTTGTAGTATGTAAACAAACTTCGTGCTTCTGAACGAACTCCATGGGACAAGATATTCCTTTGTAAGGTAGCTACTAGTCGCTCAGCTAGCCAAGAAACCGACCGACTTTCTTAGAACACGAAGAGTGGAAATAAGTTTGAACAATTTTGTATTCAAGGTTTATCGTTATAGATTTCTCGTTCAAAGAAACTTGTAAGAAGTCATTCTTGTAATATGTTTTGTATGATGTGATTCTACACTTTCAATATCTGGAAAATATATATATATATATATATATATATATATATATATATATATATATATATATATATATATATATATATATATATATATATATATATATATATATATATATATATATATATATATATATATATATATATATATATATATATATATATATATATATATATATATATATTTTCCAGATATTGAAAGTGTAGAATCACATCATACAAAACATATTACAAGAATGACTTCTTACAAGTTTCTTTGAACGAGAAATCTATAACGATAAACCTTGAATACAAAATTGTTCAAACTTATTTCCACTCTTCGTGTTCTAAGAAAGTCGGTCGGTTTCTTGGCTAGCTGAGCGACTAGTAGCTACCTTACAAAGGAATATCTTGTCCCATGGAGTTCGTTCAGAAGCACGAAGTTTGTTTACATACTACAACTCGTAAATTAGGACATGCAGGCATATGGTTGAAAATGTAATTGATATTATATTGTATAAATCTGGTTTGCAGGCAATTAATCTAAATTCGTTTGTGCAGGGGCTTTGGGCTAAATTAAATCGGCAGTTGAAATCAGTCACATTTTCAGTAAACTCAGTAGGATTGAAGCTCTCACGGCGGTGAGTACGAAGATGGCTGTCTTCTGGGTTGTAGCGCTGCGTAATCTGGTAGAAATTTAACAACATTTCGGAAGTTCTTACCATCAGGAGGGTCTCTTGACCTTTAGATGCATTTTTGTTAGACGATGATTTACAGCAATGAATTCTCCCCAGTTGAGATTCTAGATGCTCACATCATCAGAAGGATAATACAGATAAACCAACCGTTTATTCTGATCTGGACAGCATATGATAGTGTTTCTTAGCCGATTAAATCGGGTTTTGAAAAATACTGCTATTCTAAGAACGAACCAGTTAATTATAACAGCCCTGCTTTAACGCTTGCAGTAGTTCAATCAAGATGCATATCTACATCAGAAAGAACAGTTGAGAGTATCTATAGCAACGAAAACTTCTCAGCCGTATAAAACGCGTGGTTTCAAGAATGCAATTTTATGACTGGCCGAACTGTCGTTGTTGTGCTGACACTAAATTGCAAATAACATTTATTTACTGGCAGAAGCTTAAATGTGAGGCCAATCCTATTTTATTGTACTGCGCCTGCGTCTGTGCAGCAATAAAATTCCAATAATTTTTATTATTGTTGATTCCCGGTAGGTAGCAGCAAAGTCAGCTGTACGGTGCTGCTATCTGTTGGTGGTTCGGCGAAATACACATGGGTATTTAGTTGCGGGTCTGCAATGGTTATGGCGAGTTGATAGAAGTGAGTTTGCGAGAAAAGTTTGAACGTACGTGTGAAAATGATTGTTAGACGTGGTGCTAGTTGTGCCTGCTATGTAGGCCTTTTATATTTTTTGTACTTTATCAGAATTGGAAACACACAGCTTCTTATTAATGTGAAAAATCAGGTAAATTACAACCAAGTTTATTTTAACAAATAGGGTTAGGATGTTGGGTTGTCATTAAGCAATGAATATAAGGTGCAGAATCATAAAAGACTATGAGTAGCTGAGAATAAATGCTGATTTTAAGTGACAGTTACAGTTTATCAAGACTAGAAAGAATATAAGTTCAGATATGGACTGTAACTTAAATATCAGCATTTGATATTTACATTTCGTTTTGTCTTTGTTTGTCTCTACCTCCCTGCTGTCTGCTTCTCTCTATGTCTTTTTCTGTCTGCCCGTCTTTCCTTCTGTGTTCCAAACTGCTTTAACGTGGGAATAATGCCAGGTACTAACACGCCTGTCTAGAAACAAGATTCTCTCTTGTGCAAAATTCCAGAAATGAAGAATAAATAATTTGCGTGTTGCGCCATTATATAAAGTTCCTCCTTCAAGTCCAAAATGGTGGACACACGAGACCTCGACATTCACCAAAACATTATGAAACTTATACAGCAAATGTAGATAGGAATCGAAGTTCTGGATTCGAAATAAAATAATCAAACAGTGATAATTTTAATACGGCTGTATTTTAGAATGTAGCATCGTATAATCTGGTAGATATTGACCGACGTATTAGAGAAGCTCCTTTCGAACGTCGACAAGAAGATGCTACATTCCAGAAGACAACCATCTTCATACCCGTCGCCGTGGAAACCTCGCATCTCACGCAGGGTGATAATCTGACTGGAAGGAAAAGTTGTTAGTCCTGCTTCTAACGGTCTTGCAGTGAAAGTGATCGTTAAGTGTCCTCATTCTGGCTGAGGAGTAATAATACTCTTTTAAGGCCTTAACATTTCAAATGGCAAGGCGTTTGGTCACTGAGGAATATAACGAAAAACTTCCAGAATACAAGGTACATCCCGAGTAAAGAGCCTTTTGTGAGGCGGAGATGAATTGCTCTGTGGAAAGGAAGAGCCCGCCCGTGTTCTAGATTCCTAAGAGATCTGTCTCCTTTCCGTCGCTTCTGAATGACGGTCAGGCCCCGGGAAGGTAGTTACAGGACTCTTAACTACAGCCTCTGTGTTAATAATGTGTAACAGGATGAGAGTGGGTAGGTACAGACCTGCAGTATAAGGCAAAAAAGTACTCAAAGTTGTATTTCGAAATCAGGCAATAAGCTCTAACAGTGTTTCTCAACTGTTTCCATGTGGCGA
Source organism: Zootermopsis nevadensis (assembly GCF_000696155.1). The sequence goes on from NW_019060046.1 coordinate 343,788, forward strand.
CACATTAAAATACAGTTCAATAGCCCCTGCACACCACATCATGTGCAAATATATTATTATAAAAAATTACGTATATTATTATTATAAAATAAATAACTGGATTACTGTTAATTCAGTCACTAAAGCAGCCGTAATGAATAAAACAAGTAATTGTGGATCCGGTGACGAAAAGAAAAGCAATTTTGCCGTGAATGAAACCTTAGCAGTTCAGTTTGTTACCAGTAGCAATTTTTGGCTGAACTTTTGTTAAGTTGCAAACATACGAGATTTTAGGTTCTCACGGCCGCGAGTATTAAGATTACTGTCTCTTACGCATTACATTTTTACTGAAGATGTATGTTATCCTTTTGACTTTACAACCTGAATTTAATGATAATTAAGAATAATTATTTTGCTTCTTGTTTTGTGCTTACTTTCATGTCTAATCTAACAGGTTGAAGTGTTCCTTTTAATTGGTTGCGAAGATCAATCAAAGACGAATGAAATTTAATCCAACATTCACATAATTGCAAGCAATCAGTCTTTTCGAAATGACGCGGAAATAATAAATTAGCAATGTAATAACCTATGTAAAGTTCATTTAAGAAATACTCGTACTAGGAGAAAACTGAGCTGTTTGGCTAGTTATCATACATTTTGCGCAATATAACGCAATTTCCTTGTAATCTGCATAATTTACAGCGATAGTCGGTTTCAAATTGCTTAAAACGTAAGCACACAATGGACCCGATTAAAAGATTCGAGTTAAAAGGAACCGGCGCCCTTGTGCCTCGCCAGTTGCACTTGTGGCCCCATAACCCTGATTCTCTAGAACTGGGCCCAATACTTTCTATATGCATATGAAGAGACGTTATCATAAGTGAGAGTCTTCCTGAGGCGCTGCTACTTTCACATGTAGGCAACCTTGCCGTGTCTTTACGATGGTCAGTCGGCCTTTTGCTTTCGGATCGACCGGTGTGCACGTGTTCGCTACTCATGCCGGTTCCGTAATCTGCAGCTCTGTGACTGTCGAGTGTTGTGTTTCGCGGGCTTAAAGCATGCGCTATTGTGTTTAGGCAGGTGCCAGGAAGCCATCTGGGGTCGACTCTTACACATCGCAGTTCCAAGTTTTCAAGTTATTTTTATTTCGAAACAGTTGGCACCACGTAGGACTGGACTCGACTTTCCAGGTGTTTGAATTCTGCAGAAGACCGCCTCTAAGGTGAATCATTTCATTGTCTTTATTTCTTATTTGTTGTAATGTTAAGGTAGTAGAAATGTGTCCATCATAAAATCTGGAAGTAATTCCCATAAATATATGTGTCACTCCGCCACAGCAACTGACAATTTTGTTTACCCTATCTATATATTCGTGGTTTATTTTAATTACGCTGTTATAGCTCCTACTAAATACATTTAAATTATAGGATGTTTAATAATCTATTAGTTTGAAACTGTATTGAAGGAAGCGGCCATGTCTCAATTTAGGTTACTGTTCCTGCATTTACCTGGAGGGACTGAGGAAATTTACGAAAAGAATCAGGATAACGATTTCCAAACCGACTTTGAACCTGGGATCTCCCAATACGAAACAGAAGTGTTAACCTATCGACAGCGAATTTTTGGAAACTATTCCGACACATTTTGATAATATTCTGTCTATTCCTGGTATACTATTTAACGACGCTTTAAATTGCTATATAGCTCCGAATGACATGACGCTTATTAATAATAAATTCTCAAGGATGTGGAAATAAGTGGTTGCCCTCAGGTATATATCAGATAATTTATCCCTGAAAAAATCTATAATGTCCACAATAACATTAGTATAATAATCAACCAGTGTCACAAACCTTTAAAGAACCAAAAGAATTTTAGAGTATACTAGAAGTTGAATTAACGACAAATGTTTAGGTTAACGTAAAGTTACCCCTCTGCCCAAGCATCGCGCTAAAAATATTCATATGGGAAATCGAGGCAAATCTCCAAAAACTAGATCGGCACTAGAAGTTAATGGTCAGCTTCACGATACGACCGCTTTAACCTAGTGGAAATAATTCACGATTTATGGGGAACATTACAACAATACGAGACAAAAGCCTCATTTTTCGGTTTCGTCTTTGTTCTGATTCTTCATTTCAACTACATTTTATTTACTGACGATGATGGTGGAGGTAGACTAATTGAACGAAACCCAAATAAATTGGTGGAATTAAGAAATAGTTAATCTAAAGAAAAGTTTCCCATCAAATTCCAAAGCTCAAAGGTGAGGTGGGGGGGCTGAGCCTCTGCTTGCCGTCACGCTGTTCGTACTTTGCTATGCAGGTAGCCTACATACCACGGAGATGCAGTTGTGTTCAGGCAAACAGAACTTCTCACGTAAAGAACGAAAATAGGTAACTGTCTCAAAAATAGATTTTCTCTCAGTTTCTTTAATAAAAGCCTAACATCACTGATCGAAATGATGTGGTGCTACTGTTTGTGGACAGTGGGACGGAAGGACGGATGTGACAGAACTGACAGACTGCTTTCGAAACTAACCTGCATATGTGTATCTGATAATCTCCGGATGCTGTTTGTTGGATAACATAGGCTAATGCCGTTTTACACTCGAGCTAATATGATTCCTAATTCATATAATTCTCGGTTAAGTTTGACATAAATCCGTTACTTCAAGGCAACATCAACTTCCACACACGAGCGACTACTGTCAATGCTAAGTAAAAGTTACTCATTTTAATCCAGGAAGGACGAGCTATTCAGAGCATTCACAATAATTATTGTAAGGGACGCTAAATTAATGTCTGAGGAGGAATTTCTTCACGTGTCTGAGTATATTAATCACCGGTTTCGGAAAGTACGAGACGCACTTCGATAGGCAGGACACAGTCAGACGTCGTCTCTGCAATCCGTCAGTAGGTAGTGAGCATTCGGATAGTGCTGAAGTGGTATGTACCAGGTTCTGAATCTTCAGAAGTTAACTGACACGTTGAGAAAGTACATTCGTGGCAAGTATGTAACACAATTAGTGGCGTTCCATATAATCATCAAATATCCATAACGTCTTCAAGTCCATCCATGGTTTACATTCTCTTTTTACAAAAGAAACATAAAAGTTCACATTTATATTACTGATTGCTGTATGCAGTGTATTTTATACGTTACAAATATCTCTAAGTTTTTACCTCTCACTTTACATTTAACATAGGCCTTCAAATTAAATGTGCAGCCAAGACTAGAAAATATGATCAGAAAACAGAAATTTATAGTTTCGTTCTATAAATAGTTTTCATTACTATTTTTCTAGAACTATCTTCAAGTACTATATTACAAGACACGTCACAAATCACTTTTCTCCTCTGTTCACAATCTGGATTCGACAGGCGTGACTTTATTGCTATCACGTCTGCGCTACTGAGCTATAAATTAGGCCACGGTCACTTCCAACCACTGTACTGTTCTGCAGTTGACAGTACTCCATATATAGATTTTATACAAATCATGCGTCAACCCAAGCAAGTTGATATATCTCGCCCAAACAACAACAGAAATGTACGAAGCATAGACACGTAAGTCATAGCAAACCTTAATAAAACCCTGCATAGTAACAGCCAGTACACGTCTGAATGTTTTGGTGTTAACTAAACAACATAGGAGAATGAAGACGGAAGAAACACATTTCTTCAGGGCGATCGCAGAATACAGAATGAAGTACCGATATCATAAACGTAATAAAGAGAAAGAAATAGAATAACAGACACTGAACAGTAACAAAGGCGCTATCAAAAGAGGCTAGAACATCTATTCCTAATATAATAGCCAGTGTCTGTCACACTTAAGTGTACGAAGGTGCCATTCCTGCGATGCGGATAGAAAAGAAGAGATTAGGTTCTGACGGTGGCAACTCTGATAGCAAGAAACGCAAACGAGTCTATAGTAGCGTCTACGGTGGGGTCTGCGTTTTACATCTGGACTCAGGGGGTCGCTTCTGTATCGGTGCTTTTGGCAGGAGTCTGGTTTCAGTCGCCGTTAAGACATCTCCATATTTAATTCACTTTAAAAGGAAAAGTTCTAAATTGTTTACTTTAAATGTTATTTAGATAATACTTCAACAAATTTACAGCGCCGTTCAAAATTATCCTTAACTCATTATGTAACCATCAGACCAATTCAGTTCAAGAGGATGTCTTATTTCTTACGTAATAAAATGAACACTAGAGGACGCATTACAACAGAGTTATTTAACATAAAAAAGCTCTCTATCACTATTTTATTACATACTGAAATGACGAAGGCCATAATTATACTCTGTGACGGTAATAATAAATGCGATATCTAATTATTTTCAGCAGATATAAGACTGAGATATTTGGAGTCGTGAACAAGTACACTGAGATTCAAGGATGAGGACCGGTTGCCGTGGAGACCGCATCATGGCCATAGCAAGAGCAGTGATCATTGAATTCAGCTGTTTTCTACTACTTTACTCTAACGAAGGTAAGATGTCACTTTCCATTTTGTTCGGCCACACGAAGCCAAAGCCACCTACTATTTCCGCTTGCATCACATCCGTAACGCGAGTTTGGACACACAAACGGCAGCCGACATCCAGGACACAAGGAAGTATAACTTATAATTATTAATTATTATTAATAATTATTAGGAAACTGTTTTAATGTTAAAATATTTAGAAAAGATAGGAACAAACCAAAATTACTTTCCGAAGTACTATAGAGCATATTAAATTCGATGAATACTTGCTACTATCCAGTTCAGAATCTCTTGGCTTCCTGTCTGCTATGTAACCAGCTGAATATTGAAACACTCGAAACTGCACTATAAATTTAGCTTTTATTCTGCACGGGTATGAAGTTCGATCATTCATCCGAAAGGAAGAACGGGCAGAATGTTTGAAAAAACGGTCTGAAGGGAGTATCTGTGTCGAAGAGACAGGAAAACCCAGAAGGGTGGGCAAAATTTCGACGTGAGGGGCTTCATAATTTGCACTCATCAATTCACTAGACCAGGGGTCGGCAAACTACGGCCCGCGGGCCAAATCCGGCCCGCGAGCTAAGAACGGATTTTACATATTTAAATTCTTTGAAATTTCAAACTGCTTTGTGCATTTCCCATGCTGTTAGAAATTAAAAGAAGTGAGATTTCCATTCGCGCACAAATTTGCAGCGGATATATTTTCTGAACTCAAACTACAGTTCCAGGAGCGTGTTTCGGATGTTATTTGGCAGAGCCTACCTGTGTGAAAAGACATTTTCAAAAATGAAATATGTAAAATCTCAATACAGGTCAGCATTAACGGATGAACATTTACAATCAATTTTGATGATAGGGAGTACTGAATTTAAACCTCAGTTTGGTGAAATGTTCAATAATTTTTTTAAAACTTGTTTTTTTCTTGTTACATAAGTAGGCTTACCTATATAAATATCCTCGAGTTTGCCTCTTGGCCCGCAGATCCTAAAATATTTACTAATTGGCCCTTTATAAAAAATGTTTGCCGACCCCTGCACTAGACCATCACTAAGTGACGTTAGTGTTTCAATAATAATAATCAGATCTTGATTCCCGTAGTAACAAGACACAGTCGGTTGCTGTGATGGCAGAGCTTCGCAAGTTCTCTTGCCTGCCTGTGCCCTGTTACATAAGCAGCATTTGCAAAGAGACTGGTCTTTCAGTAAATAACTACATCTGTTTCGAAATGCTTGGATGTGTTTGTCAACTTCTTAACAAAGTCGTATCTCCTTCTCAGCTCTTAACGCTTACGGTTTTGAAGTGAGCTTTTAACACTTAACAATATGCGTGTTCTTGTATCAATAAGACACCAGATTCAATTATCCACATCAGCGTTACATATATTAATTGACTAATTTTAGGGAAACTCCGTACAGACACCATTTCATTCTCGACAAACATTCATTCGTATTTCATCAACAAATCAGTGAGATCTGAGGTTTTCAGTACGGCGAGGACGTCTTGTTCTGAGTACTGGTGACGTCACGTTACGTGACCTGAAATAACACCGAGTATACACGATACCAGTAGGCAGAACATCATCACCACTAAAAAAATTCCAAAGTGGCGATCCTGCGAACTTTTTTTAAGGTGAGAAAGTCAGTGGCGCAGTAGATGCGGGGTGTTTGAAGTAAGAAATTCTGATTAAATGTTACGGAAATTATTTTATAGGAATCTGGGATGTAGCTCTTGTGCTTGGTGTGGAAAGAAGAACTCGTGGATCAATATGAGTTGTCACAAGCACACGGACTATTAAAAACCAAGCACAGTATAATACACCGTATCTACCACGAATGTACTTTTAATCCGCTTACTTGTACAGTTCACGAACAGCTGGCTTAGATTTTTCTTCGTGATGAAAGGAAACGGTAATAGATGGCACGATGGATTTTAATCAGTGGGAAATAAGGCAGGGCGCTTTCTGTGAGAATTAATTGAGTTTAACAAGTTCTGTCTTTGAGCGCTTACAAAATAAACGACCAGTGATCAAAACTAAGAATAAAAAGCTTAGCAGTCACGCAAAAAATACTACGCTACGCTAATGGGCTAATAAAACAGCTAAGAGCTATGAATCTATTCGTTCTATAGGCCTGCATAAGGTCTGAAGGACTCACTGTGGCTAGTGAATTGTTATTCTGAAACAGCCCATTAATCCTTACACAAAGACTAATTCGCATTTTTACATATAGAATGTCCCAAAAAGATATATAACTACACACGAGGTTCTATTATGTTGTGTATAAATCTTTTTAGAACACCGTGTAGTTTGGAATTTTGCAGGAGGCTATAAAAGTCAAGCCGCCGGCATTTATCTCGGTACCGGAGTGACCACAGCCAAAGATACTTAATGGTGTTTCCACATTCCATAGGCGGCGCGATCAGCAAAACATTCTGTATCTAATATCAATTAAGAACGCGACTTACAAAAACGGTTAAGGTCAGTACTGGGTGAAACTGGGTCAGCAACGTAAGTTGCAAAATCACGGAGCAGTACTGCTACAACCGGAGGACCGTTCGTCAACATTCCTCGTACTTTCCCGTCAAATTATAGATCTGGGCAATGATTGTAATGATTAGGCGTATTTGTTGTAGTGTTCTGTTATCCTGACCTTGGGTTACTGCAATATTATCGCTTGGTTGCTCAGTACATCGACCTTCGGGATAAAATCAGTTGAAATTCCTCAATTATGGGTTTTAATGCCTTGTTCCCTGAATATGGAGGCGATACGTTCCTCCGAAACGCTGGTTAACTACATGCATGACCACATGGCTTCACAGTCCAGAAGACCACAACCGACGCATTGCCACCCTGAGAACTTCAAACCTCAGTTTAAACTCGCTTTAGTCTGTCTCAGCCTAAAGCAGTAGCTTACGACTTCATTATTTGATGTCGTTCTTATTCGAAAGATGGTCGCGTTTTGTGAAGGTAGTAGCCATTCTATTTGTTTGCCAGGGTCTTGTATTGTCACAGGAGACTTTCTGACCGCGTCCAGCTTCATTAGTTCTGATTGTTTGGCTGCCCCGAATACTGATCAATTGCTCATCAACCTCAAAAACTATTAATGTAACATTCAATGGCCACCCAGAAGGCGTGTAAACAATCCCTCCTTTGAATCTTTCCACCAGTCCGTAAACTCTCCTTTGCTTTTACCGAAATGCTCAACTGTCATTCCTACCTAAATTTCACTTCTTTTCACACCCTCCGACCACAAATATTTAGGCTAACGCAATTAGCCACTGGGTATGTACGTAGTAGTACAGCAACACAACTTTTATGACGAACATGAGACTACATTCCTGTTTGCCTCCTGTTAATGTCAAAGGCGTTCAGCAACAAAACAGTGCGTACGATTTCAGTGTATTTGCATCGCCGTTCGTCACATCAATAGCAATGAGATACAAAGAAGAATGGGCCTGTAAGTCACTTTAGCTTTTCAGTACGTAGACCTAAGTAACATAACGTATGTCTACGTGGCTCTTATTAAATATGTTACATAATGCAGTATTGAAAGAACATGAAGTTAAGAGCAAAACTAACTGAAGCCTTAGTTTTGAATCGGTACAATTTGCCACGTCTTGTGGGGAGAAGACTGTGGAAAATAGGCGACTGTAAAGACTGATAACAAAGATTCCAATAAAGCATAGCTGAATAGCGCCGGTACGACGTTCAGGACACAAAACTACTAACAATTATTTAAGAAAATGTGAAAATTGTAGTCGATTTAATTTTAATTAAAATTTTCAGGCGTATGTTAATAATGCGGTAACTTGTGGATAGCCACTCGATAATCGACTCCTGGGAATCGTGTTTTCATTGTCCTGGCAAGCTGCAGTCTGCTGAACTGTTACGACGCTGACCTCTGCAGCCACTCTGTCATGTAAGACTCTGCCCTTGAGGTGATGATTGCAATGAATGAAGACGAAGCCACTGTGAAGAGAAAATCATACTGCATGCTGGTTACATTTCGCGTCGGATGTAAACTGACAGAAATTTTAAATAAACTTACAGTACCGGTAACTGATAATGAAGTCACGATAAGACGTCCTGTGGGAGTTTATGTGCGTTGAGTTGCAGTAAGAAAGAAAACTGAGTCATAAAACAAAGTGAGTGACAACACAATGTGACGTTGGTGTGTGATTTTCCGTTTGTGACTTGTGTCTGTTACGAATAGTTAAACACGCAGGGAAAATATTACAATCAAATTTGTAGTTTAATTACCGATTCTGTCAGCAGCTCAGATTACACAGCTTCGAATTACAGGATGATTAATGAATACTGAATTGAAAAGGATATGGAAGGAAATGGTCGTATCGTTTTATCACACGGAATTTGCCCGGAGGGATTAAGGAAAACCACGAAAGTTGAGAATAGCCGGTCTGCGAGCCGATGTATGAACCCGGGACTTAAATAATAATCATAATAATCCGTGGTGTAACAGCCCTCTGAGAGCCAAAGTCGACTAGCTGGCTGCTGGCCTCACGTTCACATGCCTAAGCAGAGGTGGACGATCATCCAACCAGATATAGGATAACGTGTGGTCAGCACGACAAACCCCCAGCCTTTGCTAGCTTTCACGAGAACCCGGGACTTATCGAATATAAAATAGGAGTGCTAAGCACTTTGCCGTGATGTTTGGTGTCTAGGATACTACCCCGAAAAAGCCACATTTCACGTAATTGTGTTCAGTATTGAGTATGTAGTAGTTTTATTCTCAAACACCTCATAGTATCGTGACGTTTCTGTGCAGGTGCCGAAGCTCAGCAACGACCAGAAGGAGGGCAGAACGCCGTGAACGTCCTTTTCAACTCGACGTCCTGCATACAGCAACCGTACACGTGTCCGCATCCCCGCATTCAGTTCTATCTGTACACTCGGTGAGTGGCCGATCAGTGGGATCATCTGCTCAGTTATACTTTTTCTAGTACACCTCAGTAACATCAGGCAAATGGTAGGACAGACATTAAAACAGGCCACACGTTCTTCCATTTGTCATTTATAATCCTGTAAGATTTCAGGTTCTCGCAGCGGCAAGTATGAAAATGGCTCAGATCAGAGAATTATAAAGATGACTGTCTTCTGATCTGTTGCGCCGTGTAGTCTGGAAGAAAAATGCCGACGTCTCAGGTGCCATCATCAGGGTTTTATTGCCCTGATGATGGAGGCAGCCAGACGACACGACACATCCCAAAAGACAGCCATCTTTATAGTCATGTGGTTGAAAGCTGTGTTATTCTTATGCAGTCAGAGTATATGTGCGGAGAAATAAACAGACTTACCTCGAATATAAAATCATACATACAAAGAAAACTGTTAACAGTTCGAAAAACACTTTGTGTCAAACGCATTTCGACCTGATGAGGTGTTAACAGTTTTGTTTGTATGTATGATTCTATATTTTATACATTCAACACTGCACGGTATGCAAGGTTTTAGGATTTACCTTGGTTTAAATGTGAAATATGTTTCTTGTTCATGGTGTTTGCCCATCTGCGAGCAGCTCACGAGTTTCTATGGCACACCTGTCGATTGCACAATGATGATCGATCCCTGTGACGTCGATTCTGCTTCACAGTCACTGAAGAGGAACGGATGGACTCTTTAAAAAATACGGACCTTGAGAACGCACAAATAACAAACCAGACCCTCCTCAGTCTATGACAGAAATGTTCATGAAGTTGTAAGATTAAATATAACCGTGCCCCTTAAATGTTGGCTCGATCTGTACACGTAGAGGCCATGGCATGCGATGTTTTTATCTCCGACATAACGAGTCCTAACAAATATCTGAAGGTTTTTATTTTCAGAAAAAAACTTAAGTCGCAACTGGCCAGGGGACCAAATTTTTTGAAGTGACATTTCTCTATAACAATTATTTGTTCTGTGGTTTAATGTGTTCTGATATTATATAGATCTAATTACGGTAAAGTGAAATAGAATTGGTTTCCACTCCTTATAAAACCAGTCTTTAAAAACTGTAAAATTATATTTCTTTCTTAATGACGACTCATAATTTATTCAACAAGTACCTGATATTAACCGTTTGATAGTCTATCCGACACAGTTATTTTTTTTAGTTTCAAAACAGTCAGACTCACACGCAGGTATTCAATCCTATTGTCCAGATGTTTATATCGAACACGGGTCTATTATTCTGAACAGACGACGTATCAAGACCGAATGCATTTACTCCTTTCTTTGTTTACCGTTCTTTATGTCCGCTGTATTGTGGTTTTAAGACTGTCGGACTGGCGTACGTCCAGCACTGAACCGGAATGCAACTTTTGTGACTGTCGACAAGAGTCCCACACAGGACCTGAGACGATTAATTGCTGCAATTGGATCAGTAGTACCACCATAGAAAGTTATTCTCTTCCGTCCTTTAAGGAAAGCATAATGAAAATAATACAATTGCTAGCCCACATTGTGTTGACACCTCTTTCGCCGAGTTGTCATACCCTTCTTGTTCGCAGGGACACCCAGGAGGACCCTGAACTCCTGAACTCGCTGTCTTCCAGCTCCTTGTACGGGTCACGGTTTGACGCGAGTCACCCAACAAAGATAATCATACATGGTTTTGGTGGCGGTCGCCATCTTTCTCCTAGCACAGATCTCAGAGATGGTACGTGGTCAGTAGACTGCATGACAAGTTGGAAACTGTACACAATACGAAACAAACGCATCCCATTTTATAGTTACGCAGAAGTTATAATAGCGCCAAATGTTCTGTCAAAGATATTATTATATTATTTATTTAGTGTTCTGTCTGACGACAGGTCCATATGAACAGGATCCTTCCATCCTTTTCTCGGACTGGGACCTGTTCATATACGTTCTTGGCAGATGATCCAAAAGTGGTTTGCCATTGCCTTCTTCTATGTGTGAATGGAGTAATTGTTGGGATGCCAATGAGGAAAACTCCGTGTTGCCTAGGCCACGGCCTTGCCCAACACAAGTTAAAAATTCGGGCACCGCCGGGAATCGAACCCGAGACCCCAGGATTACAAGGCCAGCGTTCTAACCGCTAGACCACCGTGTCAGAGATATGGCTAATAATTTATTTATCTTATTCATGTTCATTTTTTCGCGTTATTTTTAAAAGCAAAAAAACTACTTTCAACAAATCATCAAACCAAACATGATCGCTCCGCCCCAAACTGCGGGTAATGCCAGAAGTAAATACTATGTCTATGGAAATAAATCCTTTTTGGGAAGATGTTTGTCTTCAAAATAGTCAAAGTATTCGCCTTTTATGGAACCCGTAAAGTCCTGTGCTCACAACAGCCCACCATTCGACCCTGTCCAGAGCGAGATTAATCTAGCTAGTTGATACATGTCCATCCCTCCTTAGCCTTCTTGGTTTCATCATCCTATTGGGTTAATACGTGGTGAAGAGAGAAAATTATTAAGTTCGTCATTCTCACTCTTTGTTCTTTCTTCACTGTGAAAGACCAGTTTCGCAGTCGTAAAAGACATCATAGCTGGTGATATGGCGTCATTAAATAGCGTGACGTATGCGGGTCTGTGTCCTGCGTTTAGGTCTGCATGAATTGTTACGGCTGTTCCGTGAACGGAACCAAGTTCCTTGTTCTGCACGTAACTTTTTGGCGATTTGCTGAGTCGCGTGCCAAGATGGTAGGAGAGTGAGTAGCGAAAGTGAACGTGGCTAAATTGCGTACGCAGAGTTACTCAGCCAGCACGCTTGTTTTCTGCAGAAGATTCTCGATTACATTGTTGTGAAAGCGCGTACGTTCCTCCGGCCAACTCGGGCGATTCATGAGGCTTCATGGCTCCGCTGTTTGGAAAATCCACAATACACGAGCGAAATTTCAGGTTCTCATTGCAGCGAGTATGAAAATGGTTGTCCTATGGGTTGTTTGATAGAGAAGTCTATCTACGTTTCAGATGATCTTGCTGCCTCTGAAACGTCGGCGAACTTCTCTGCCAGATTACACGGCACAACAACCCAGAAGACAGGCATCTTCACACACACGCCACAAATTATTTATAATCAACGAACTGTCTGGCAATTGAATCCGCCACTGATCAATGAGCAAGTTAACATCTGATTCCTAATCACATTTTAATATTACCCTCTAATATCATTTTATGACAGGTTAGAAATTAAATACAATACTATTCCGTTATCCACATAGACCGATTGTGAATCCTAGATTTTAATCAGGAACTCCTAAACCATCAGCAAAAATGCTCTACGGCCTGACAAAAGAATATGTAGTTAATAAACGTGAAGTATTTTACACACAAGTCCTTCTGTACACTGTTAAATGTTTCTTTCTAAAATTACTTCCTTCCTTGGTCTAAATGGTAGGCGATAACAACGTTTGTAGTGACTAAACCATCTCCGCTTACATCGTAAAAATGGTCACTACCCCACATGAAATCTGGTAAGTGGGAATGTACGATTGTCATAAAAGAAATATAGGATTTGAGACTTTCGCGGCGAGTACAATCAATAAAATCTTCTGATGTGACTGGATACCTCGGCCTGGCGACTTCCGAGGTATCCAGTCACATCAGAACCCTGAAGATGGGAACAGAGTTGGTTCCCGAAACGTCGGTTTACTACGGTAACCAGTTAACGCGGCTGATTGCCCGAGAAATAGACGTTTTGCTGGTACTCAGTAAGTAGGTGCACAGTTAATAGCGATACATGGTAACGATCTTCCAGCCTACTTCACACATGGTGAATACAACATCATCATCGTAGACTACTCGACTCTAGTCAAGGAACCCTGTCTGAGTCAGATCAACTGGGCGCCTCGGTTCGGGGCGAAGTGCATCGCACAGTTAGTGGACTACCTTGGCAGCCACCCTCGTGGAGTCCGTCCAGACGCCCTGCATCTTATTGGCTACAGCGTGGGGGCTCACATCGCAGGGCTGGTTGCCAACTATCTCACTGCAGGCAAACTGGGGCGGATCACGGGTGAGGAAGTGATGGCTGTTTCTTACATTCCCACAACACGCCTCAAGTAACTTTCACAGGATATCCACGAGACAAACATGAAACATTAGCATGCAAAAATGTTTAATGTTGCAGTGCTGTTGTATAAGTTACGCGTTAAGAAAATTGCTGATTTTGTAATGCCACAGGATGCCTCACAATTACGTTCACAACAAACATCTAAACAATTTTTAGCAAATAAATACAATTATGTTCTAATATCCGTTCGCTCCAAAACAAAAATAAGGAACATTAGAAAACTGTTACAGGTCTGGATCCAACCATCCTGTTTTACATGGGGACCAACAGGTCCCATGACCTTGACCCTACGGACGCTCACTTCATAGACGTGATCCACACAGGTGCGGGAATTCTGGGCCAGTGGGGCCCAAACGGACACGCAGACTTCTACGTGAATGGAGGAACAAGTCAGCCCGGGTGCGCTCAGAACTCCATTTTCAGTAAGGCTCAACACATCCATTGTAAATACTGTCGTTGATTTTGGCAGCCCTGTGATTCCAGTGTTTTATGAGAACCCGAATTATAATGGTTAAGCTTTCTAGTGCTGGCGGAGTGGAGTCATTCATACAAATTGTATCAGTCGTTAAATTAAAACCTGCTTTACCTAGAAGCCGGGCGAAGCCTTCGGGACATTCTAAAGAAAAGTCCACATCCTTTGCGTTGCCTAGCAGCCTAATGAACACTTCGAAATAGTATATAAAAACAGTTTAAAACAGATTAAAGATTTAAAATTATGTTTGTAAATAATAAAGATTTTCTATTCCGTTTCTTTGTTGAAGTTTCTATACAAATTAGAGCAAGATCAGCAAATGATTCGGCAAAATTCTGGGAATTTATTACCAGAAGGCAGATAAACGATTTGATCTAGGTGTCGTGATTCTTATTTGTTCCCTGTTCTGTATTTTATTTGTCGTTGTAAAACATACATTGAGAATGCATATATCAACGTCGACCGAGTGAATACTGACAACGTTTTATGTTCTGCAAACTGTCAAGGAGACCAAGTCTAGAATTCAAAACGCAGTGTTTATTAATAAGTAAAACAATTGTACTATATAAATTAAAGTATCTGTTTAAATACTACACATAAATATTCCAGATGGTCCGACGTTTTAATTGGTAGAAGGGAATAAATTCTTCACACGGGATTGTAAATTCATTTTCTTATGGAGACTACACGGCTCAACATGTCGGACGACAGCCAACCATCTTCACACTCGACAGTGCTTGCATAATAGGATAGTAGATGCTGTGCTTCCAACGAAATTGTTGTCCGTTGCAGGAACTCTGTCCTGCGACCACACCAAGGTGACGCCATACTTCATCGAATCGATCAACAGCAAAGCCGGGTTTTGGGCAGTGCCCTGTCCTAATCAGTTCCTGTACTACCTGGGTTTCTGCAACCCGCCCGATGACCAGTACGTTCTCATGGGAGAACACGTGTCACACAAGTAAGTCGCTTCGTTCTGCCAATAGCCTCCATCGTTTTTAGAATGAAATTTCTCACGTCTGTTCAGTGTGCCAACATTATTTCAGGAATGTCGTTGCTGTATGTAAGTGCGATGATGACTCCATCTTGGGCAGGACCTTCCGTTTTTGATCAATTACTTCAAAATGAACGCTCATAACCGTAAACGAATATTTCCTTTATTACTAGGGACACTGCTCATTTTTTCCCCTCGGATATTTCTTGAACAAATTGTAGCCTACTGAAATAATGAGGTTCATCTATTATGACTACCTTATGAATATATTATTCGCAATTATCAAGAAAAAGCTACAGAAAATGTAAAAAATTCTACCGGATTTTTTATATTCTTGCTGACTACACAGCACAATTTTCGTTTAAGTTCCTACTTTCTACGCAATATCGATTTTTATGTGACAGCAATGGACCTTCTTACAATTATACGTTTTCTAAACAGCAGCGTTATTTTGTAAACCGCTCCACTGCCTCCAAACTGCGTCGTAATATTTCTAGAAATGATTTCTGTTGCAGTACACTCACTCAGAATTCGAATAAGAAGCAACTGTTCTGAAATCGATACTGACATGAATGTTGTATTGTGGTGGAAGGCTGTTGGCTCAAGAGTTTGAATTGTTCAATTCTTGGAAGTTAATCACTTGCCGATATAAAGCAGCGAAATGTCATATTGCTTCCGGGAATGTTGTGGTCTGCAGACATTCGGGGGAACGGTTTGCCTTCTTAAATTATTGACATTCAGTTAACTCAACTGTATCACTCTGAATGCGAAAGGGGCTATTTGAAGTCCGTTATCGCTGTAAAAGTACGCGTGCATTGTCTCACATGGTTACACAGAAGAAGTATAATCATTTCAGGAAAAATAATTAAACCAGCTAGATATGTAACTACTTACGTAGAATGAAAATTATACAAATTTGAACTACAGAACTTAGTTAATCTTAGTCTACTTTTATAAGTAACAATACCTAGCTCCAGTAATCGTTCTCCAGTGGCCATTATCCCTGATAAATTCTGAACAGCTTGCCTGATTTTCGTGAAATTTAGTATGAACATTATTTAACTAGAGATTGCTCAACTTTTATAATTACTTGTATACTTAATCATTTTCACCACAGTAAAAGCCTCAAATCTCAAATATTAAAAAAAAGGGATAATTATTTAAGAAGACCTAATTATATGGTCGGATCTAAATCTGGAATCAGAACAATTTAAAGGATCTAATTCGCGACGCATAAAACTGTTAATATTACATGACACATTGAAATATTTGACATTAAGAATGTTAAATAACTGAATTTAATGGTGAATGCGAAAGTTTGCATTTAAAATATCCTCATGTGTATTCGTCACATACTCAAGTATCGCTTACCTTTCCAGCATCACACTGACTTGCTAGTGCTGTGTGTTTATACGCGATGTCTGGCAAACCTGACTACATCATATGTATCTGGCACCAGTGTTAAACATATTAAGATCATAAATCGATTCTTTCATTACTTTATTTTATTCTACCGACGTTATTGTATTGTCTGCTTGAAGGCAGTGTTTATCTTATCCAGTAACTAGTCCGTCATGTTACACGATAAACACCCGAAAAATTCCAAACACATACACGCGTCTAAAATTATGTAATTTTTTTGGGTTTTTTCCCCCCAAGGTTTACTGCCAGCTGTAGCAAGAACAGACGACAAACATAGCATACAAATATAAGCATCCACGTCAGAGACCTTCATTTGGAGAATAAATTTTGCTTGTCGGTAACGGCCACGGGTACAGACATCGACAAACATTATCCGTGGCGAAAACACTCATTTTCTAGACAACACGTTGCTGCTTTAAATTCAATCGAATTACAAATCCTTCCCGTCACTTCTTCGTGCCTTTTAAGTAAGAATCTGAAAATCTCAAATTGCATCGTTGGTGCGAGCTTAATCATACATAATTAGGACTGTCCTTGTGATACGCTAGTTCATATTCCGCACTGACTAAGGCATTTCTTTTCCAGAGCTCGTGGAATATATTACCTCAGCACTAACGCGAAGAAACCGTACGCCAAAGGATTACCAGGAGGCAGACGAGTCCCAGTTAGAGGCGCAAATACGAGAAGCTGACAGGACTCCAAAAATTCAATTCCTGTTTAATTGAAGCACGCTTAATAAATGTCACATATTGATTGGCATTATCCATACTGAAAATACTGCCTTTATCAGGTATACGTGTATGTGAAAAGCACAAAAACTCAGCTGCTTTCTTGCCATACAATGTATGACGAACATAAAACAGTCTGCTAATGTGTGCACTATGATGTTACCTTTACACCGCCGTGTCACAGATACGTACACTAGTACACCGAAATGTATCTGAACATTCAGAAAGTGTCACAAAGTTGCATGTAAGAGCTACACTTTGACATTGCGGTTATGAAATAGCAATGTTGCAGTAGTGACATGTGGTAAAAATACAGTGAAATTTAATATTTACATAATAATGTTGATACTGAAGATGGGCTGTCTTCTGGGTTGTTGCGCCGTGCAGTCTGCTAAAAGTTTACAGACGTTTCAGAGGTCCTTGCTGCTTCCATCATCAGGGCTATCTTCTGTCACAC
>NW_019060046.1:361632-380005 GCF_000696155.1 Zootermopsis nevadensis
GACGTACAACCCAGAAAACAGAAATCTTCAGACTCACCGCCGTGAAAACCTCAAATCTTACCTAATATTTGTACACTGAAACAGAATATGTGTCAGTTTATTTTAATTTCTTCGGCTGATTTTCGTGCGGTACAATTATTTTTGTGATTAGTGAACTATCGTTTACTTCCCTGTAGTAATAACTGTAATAAATTATTTGTGTTTGTGCTTATTACTTCACGGAGATTATAAAGTTTAAAGTTTGTATTAGGTTAATGAAGAAGTTTGAATTTGTAAGGATATTTACAGGTTTGTTTCATTCGATTTCACTAACGGCGACTTAACTTCAGACACCCGTCCTCGGCCTGAACTATAAAGTTTAAATATTTAAACTCGTGTCTAAGATGCACCTCCAGCGTTTCCTGAAGGATTTCTAAATATTTTAATGTATCTATTATCGCTGCTATTCCATCTTCCTGTGTTCATCGGCTTACTTCCCTTCTTAAATATTACGACTTCAGATTTTCTCAGATTAAAGTTCAAATTCCACCCATTCTTAACATCTCGCTGCTTGGTCCATTTCTCTCACTGATGGTAAACGAGCCAATTGGAGATCTCGAGTAGTGAATATTTCCACCTATCGGAGAACTGTCTATATTTAATCATTTCCATGCTATTTATAAAAAGTTAAACGAGCAGGGGCTTAAACTACACCCCTGTCTCATCCAACTCGTTAATTCTCCCCAATTTAATATCTTCATACTCTGTCTTTATACAATTAACCATGTTTTCACTTAATCTTACACGATACCGTTTCTGTATCAACTGAATCGAAAGTTTTCTCGAAGTCCATAAAACACCAGTAAAGTCGACCTCTTTTTTTCTCTCAAATATCTATCAATTATTTTTTTTTATATAAACATTTTGTGTAACCTTCTCTTACACTCTCAGTATTACAGGTAACAAATCCAGCCCCGCTAACACAAAAAACCCACAACGTTAATTTCTTTTGGATAAATCTAAGAAGTTACTACTTGCATCAACCCGTAACTCGGGGTCGTTACTATCCGTAAGGTCTGTTGCTTTCGATGCTTTTAACCTGCCCCTGCATCAGCCGGTCTCCTCATCTCTTTTCCACCCCTTCCTGATCTGAAATTACGTGAGTTTGTATTGGAATTAAACTCTGACTCATTTACGTACCTACCACAGGCTGTCCATAATCTTGTTATTTTAAACGTGTCGAAATATTATACATGCTGGTATTCGTCTAAGATTAACAAATTCTTCCTAAGCCAATCCCCTAAGAAATATAATTCCTCTTCTAAATTCCATTCTACTCTACTTTCCAACCATACACCAGTTTCTTACCCTTTTCTCTTCCTTCTTTCGTCATATTCGTCGTTTCGCTCAACTGGTCTACTTTGGTGCCTTATTCCTTTGTAGTATTTTGCAATACATCCATCCTAGTTTTATTTTTCTCTAGCAATTCTTCTTTCCTTCATCTTTTCTTGCGTATAATCCATCAGTCTTTCAATCTTCACCTCCATTTGCAGACCAGGATTTGTTTCAACGCCATCTTTTTTTATATATTTTCAAGCTCCACTTATTTCTGCGCACCTCTAAATCACCTCCCATTACAACTCTCTGACTTTCGTCTGTACTGTATAACATATGAACTACAACTACCCAAATAACTACATATCATATTCAAGGTCTGACTCGTTTGATCGTATCAACACACACTTCTGTGTAAACAAGGAATCATATAAAAACGTAGGTAAGGAACACGTTCTGCATTTAACACCGCTGCTGCTCCTCTATCAGGTAATAAGAATATCAAACACGTTTTGTATCATTTCATTCTTCCTCTTAAATAAGACTTCAGAATTTCCTCTTCAGTACTTACATTCTGAAACAGTGACATTTTCCACAAATACGCTATGTATCAGGTCCCACTTTTATGCTAATCATTTGCAGAGTTACAAATTCTATGTGCATGTCACACTGGATTTTGGTCTTCCTAGTTGATACCGCATAGTCCTGTAGGTGTTTAATAAAGTTCTGGAGTAACATACCGCCTCCATCTTCAGGATAATAGTAAGTCAAGCAGATATGAGCCTTATAAAGAAGAAGGTACCAAGGCGCTGAAAATGACACTTCAAACGCAGGCCAACAAAATCCAATGTTCACCGTCGCGAAACTTAAAATCTCACATTTATACAACATTAGCCTGTGCCTTTGAATCACGCCCCAGAAAACTTCGAAAGACCTGACTTAGGATATCCAGTACATTGACAAGATTCGAATGGGGCACTTTAGATGTATTACTGTTTGCTGTAAAGTGCTGTGATAATTTTAATTTTTTTCTATTTCTCATACGAATCAAAGAGATTTCAAGAGAAATTTTCAAAGATTGTATAGTCATATCACGGCTAATTTCCATTTACAGAAGTCATTTCGACTGAACAACATTAGCAAAGCTCGTAAGTATGTACCTGGTATGATCCTTAAAAAATATCCAACTGATATTCCCGTGAAGAAAAACAGATGAAATTACAACTTAAATTCCTTAAAACATGTTGTAACCAAATGCATACTAAAGAACTCTGTTCAGTACGTATATAGAGATCAGAATAGCCTAGTAAGCGACCTAATTATTCATATTGCGCCCTGTAATTACTCCACGTGAAATTATATATTAAAATTACTTCATCAGTAATACGAACACAAAGCTTATTTTAATCAGGTTAAGTAAGTCAGTAAAGTGGCTAAAGCGCCTGCGCATTGCCATCCACGAGTATAGTGATTGTGGAAGATGATTGCAGTATCGATATTACTTTTTTATCTATTCATTACCTTCGGCAAACACTTGCAAAATCACACTGAGCCACAATCCAGAGTACCATAACTGAACAACAGAGCAACGTAACTCGCATTTGTTGTTTAAGGTTTATAATACAAATTTCCATCAATACCTATGGAACTGAAGTTTAATATTTTGACTTAATAATTCTTGTTTCTTCTTTTTTAATCAGGATAGTAAGATGCAGTATTGGTTGCCCATTGTTGCCGCGCTTGTCATTGCAACAAGCTATGTACAAGCAGATGACTGTAAGTAATAAATAACATCTAATACATCACAGACTGTCTTCCAACAAAAGCTCCAATTTATTCTACAGAACTGAAATTTCTCATAAGGTATCACTGTTTAAAATAGCCATAATGAAATATTAATAACAGAAAAGTTATTACATGGACGAAAGTTTCAAATATTTAAATGCTCCAATGTAATCCTTTAAATCTTCACGAGAATTATTTTTATAGGTCAGCACAAGTAAAATTCAGTGTTTCCCAAACTCTTTACGCACTAAATCCTCTTTGAGGAAATATATTTCTCATCAGTAAAATTGCTACATACGTAAACGAAAATTCTCCTCCCAATAATACATAAAGAGTATGACGTATTTTTCTTTTCACAGTCTCAGACCTGAACTCAGGTTAAACAGAATTTAATTAGGAACAGAAATAATTTTTATGGAAAACTACGCATTTATGCCGATGTATAAAATTCGTTTGCCATTAAAAAATATATCCATGGTATCCCTCAGACTCATTAGGTTTTCATGGACTAGAGTCTGAAAGTCACTTGAATAAATTAAAACAAATAATTCCCCAAATTTATGATTTGTACCCTCATAAACTGTATGTATTACAGACAGAGTTGTGTGTTACTATGGAAGCTGGGCCGTCTATCGTCCTGGAAACGGTAAATTTGACGTAGAGAACATCGACCCCACACTCTGCACCCACCTTATTTATACTTTTGTGGGAGTCAGTTCTGAAGGTGGTGTTACGATTCTGGACTCTTGGAATGAAATTGACAAAGGTAATTACCATTTGTGATTTTTAATCATGCTAAATTTATGTTCATTCACAAAACATAACACGTCTAAAAGAAGCATACACATAGAATCACTTGCAATGATCTAAATTATTATTATTAATCTATATTAAAGGAAAAGTGCAATTCAGAAATTAATATCTTGAAATTTTGACAACCAAATTTCACATGGGTCATAAAATGATTTAAGAGGTGACAGTAGAATTTTCAGTCGTCTGAAACATTAGTAAACTACATGGCTCAAAATAAAATCTGTTCTGATGTGTTGATGTTATTCTGCACACGTTATCAAACTACATTCATCTAGAGTCAAGTTTAATTTTGGCCAACAGGCAATGGACTTCCTGTAATTATTATTTGTGAATGCCCCTAAGTATGAAAGGTTTAAAATTATTATACAGCTTAAGATTTTCATTAACATATTTATTAACTGTGGGATCAACCAAAAGAAGAATCAATGATTATAGTGTTTTTTAACAATCCTAGACAAAGAGGAAAATATTTAATTTAAAGTCCAATTTTTTATGATCTCTTTAACTATAATTTAAAAAAAAATTCTGATCCACTTCAGCCAAAATCTTCTGTACTTAAACATCTTTTCCTTAGGTGCACTCAGCCGTTTCAATGCCTTGAAGCAGATTAGCCCAAGCGCCAAGACAATGGTTGCTATTGGAGGCTGGAATGCTGGATCCAGCACCTTCTCACAGGTGAAATAAAATGCAGCAAAACTACATTTTCATATATGGTCTATTCTTGATTGAACTAATTCCACCGTGCAAATAATAACTAAAACTGCCATATCCCAGCGCTTCTATTAGTTCTGGGGCACTGCTCCAGCACTTCTATTACTGGGATACTGGGAACGACCCGTTCTTCAAGCGCCTGAGCACTGCGGGTCCCAACTTCTCGTTGGCTTGATCTATAGACATTCGGTAGGACTCCTTGGACGAGGGATCAGCCCGTCCCAAGGCCTCTACCTGTACACAGGACAGCACAGCACAGAAAAACGCTGACAAATATCCATAGCTTGAGTGGGATTCGAACCCACGGTCCCAGCGACCAAGCGGCACATGGCCCACGCCTCAGACCGCGCGGCCACTGCGGACCCCAGCACTTCTATTAAAAATAAAATATTTGTTAATTTTAAATATAATTTTATTGTCCAGCCTGTTATATGTGGTAGAACAAGATCATCATAACAGACGAGAAACGCACTTATATTTAAATCCCCACCATGTTGTACCAGCTGTGACTGTTTTGTTACTGTAACAATTCAGTTACTTTGTTGGCAACAATGTTATGCCTATTACCATGTTAAGTAGTGAACGTAAATTTTCCAAGCCATACCAGCAATAAACAATGACATATCATAGATAGGACTAGGCATTTCAATTTCACATTTAAATTAGTTAAGGATGTGGAATTCAAAGAAGAATTTAAAGAACAAATTTTTACTCTCAAAACTACAGCAGTGGAAAAGAAGTAGGCTATTGAGTATTTCATGTCATACAAGGACCCCACTTTGGTATTAGGAAATTAAAATGATTTTTTTCAGGTGGTGAATAATGATGGCTTAAGAGCTAAATTTGTGGACAACATTGTCAACTTTGTGAAACAGTACGGATTTGATGGATTTGACTTAGACTGGGAGTATCCAACTCAGCGAGGAGGAGCTGCAGGAGACAAAGTAATTTGAAGATACAAACAATTAATGATGGAGATTTACATATATATTAGGGTCAACAATAGAATATGAAGCCAAACATGTTACTTTTTTGTTTTTCAGGCAGCATTTGCAAAATTAGTGAGTGAACTTCGACCAAAATTTGATGCAAATGGATTCATCCTCTCTGCTGCTGTGTCAGCTGGACAGAGTACCATTGATGCTGCTTATGACGTACCAGCACTTGCAAAGTAAGCCAAAATAAACTCACACTCACAAGAAACTATCATTAGACCTCATCGTGAACCAGTTAAATTCAGTCCACACCCTATTTAATTTCATTGGGAAAAACTGAAAAGAAATATTCTGCTTCTATAAAGGTACTTGGACTTCATCAATATCATGACTTACGATTTGCATGGTTCATGGGATTCTACGACAGGTGAAAATGCCCCGCTGTATGCTGGACCTGCTGACAGAACAGCAGACAGTGCAACATTGAATGTTGTAAGTACACTTTTCGCTCACACAAACTTTACCCTCGTAAAATACAACATAAGTATTTCCATGTTCTCCCTGTTAGGGCGGCTTTTCAGAAAAAAGAAATGTTTTTTTTTTAAACCACTAGATTAGCCAATCATCCTAGAATTTCTGACACTCCTATATTTTTGTGCACTGTTCTCAAGCTAATGAAAAGTATCTGAAGACAGCCAAGCATTCCAGGTTTGACAATGTAAGAGACATTTCTACAATGTTAAAAAAAATTCAATCCTCCTATATTTAACTCTACAAATTTTTACTATTCTAAGAGATCATAATGATATGATAAGTCTGTTAGGTTGGTTATAATCTCCGGGTTAGGAAACAGGTACTTGAAAAATAAATCTGGTTTCTGCACAGATTCTACAAATGGCATGCTTCAATGTACATAATTTCTTTACCACAGTTTGAATGTTTTTCTTTGCAGGACTTCGCTATCAACTACTGGATCCAGAAAGGTGCACCTGCTAAGAAGTTGAATGTTGGAATGGGCACATATGGTCGCTCCTTCACCTTGCAAAATACTAAAAGCACAGGTATTGATGCTGCCATTACAGGTCCAGGGCAAGCAGGTCCATATACCAGAGAAGCTGGCACACTGGGATACAATGAGGTATGAAGTAAACTTCACACTTAATTTCTCACAAGGAAATTAGTCCTATAATGCTGAAAGTTATTTGAATTATACAAACAGCTAATTGAATGGTGATGTATATGCAAGTGATTCACTGATCATGCTGTACATATCAGTATTTTCATGACAACATGCAATACTTGATACCAGCGATATATTTCCAAAGTTACATACAGTGCTATTCTTATGTATGGCCCAGTCTTCTGGCACCTTCCTTATAAGGATCCTTTTCTGTCATATAATAATAAATTTAGCAAGTGCTTTGTGAATATTGTAATGTTCATTATGGGGTTTCCATTAAGAATATGAGTCCAGAATAGACTGTTGGTGAATGAAAAGCAAATGTACACATGTGATAATGTTTCTTCCATAAATTCCAGAATTAGGAAATTTTCTGATTTATGTAAATAATTAATGATTAGAAAAAATGATTCATCACTAAATTGTGCCATATGTTTGTATGAACAGATCTGTGAGCAGGGAAACCAATGGACAGTTTATTGGAATGATGAACAGAAGGTTCCTTATGCAGTCAACGGAAACCAGTGGGTTGGTTTCGATAATGCTGATTCTCTCAAATTAAAGGTAAACATATTTCTGAATATCTTGTTAACCTCAGAAACACCATTAACTCTTTGTCCCTCAACCTGCTGCTTCTTTCTGGATCAAATTACCTTCATTCATGAAAAGTTAACCATGGATTTGTTCTTTCTTTAACACAAGCACAAAGAACAGATATGTTAACCCTTGATGTATGGGCAGCTATAGCTAAGAATTTATCTACAAGTTTAAGCCTTTAAACAAAATGAGACAATTAACATGCACGATTACATAATTTCTGACCACACAATACTACTGACGAAGCCATTGATTGTGATTCCGAAGTAAAATTACAATAAACTGACTCAATAGTTTGCAACAGACTAACTACACGCAGCACGGTCTTTCTTCGCAAGCTGACAGCCGTTCAACTAGTCACAAAATGGTTTGCCTTTTTATGGAACCCAAAGGTTCATTACCATATTCAAAACAGCCTATCTGTGGTCCCTGTCCTATGAATCAACAGTACTCAGTCCCACTCAATTTCTTTAGGATCCATTTTAATATTGTCCTCCCATCTATATCTACTAGTAAACCTCAAGTTTCCAGTCAAAACTTTGCACACATTTCTCACTTCCCCCATACTCATTACTGATCACATCCAGGATAACCAGACTCTCATATTACTATCATCAAATAGCTCATCTCAAATCTCACAAATCCCTTCTCTTCTTCACAGGATCTCCAGTCTTCTGTCACTTCATCCCTCTAAGGTCCAACTACTTTCCTCAGCATCCTGTTCTGAAACACCCTCACTCAGTGTTTTCCCCTTATTCTAATGTCATATCTTTCTAAATCCAGGCACAATATGTGAAGGACAAAGGTCTGGGAGGAGCTATGATCTGGAGCGTAGAGACAGACGACTTCCTTGGTGTCTGTGGTGCTGGCAAGTTCCCTCTGCTAATCGCTATTAATTCTGTGCTGACTGGCAAGACAAGCGGAACTGAGGTAACAAAAATAATCTTTTCAACTGCTGTCTTCAACTTGTGACATCATGTTGTCCTGTAAGTAGATACTACTGTTGTGGAGGAACATTTTTAACTACCTATAAGATTACATGATGTTACAGCCCACAAGACCACAATCATTAACTTCACAAAAATGAGAACTACACTTTGAAGGCAAATATTACTAATGTCAGTCTAGCAGGTAAAAAATTTACAGGGTACAAGGGACTTATTCCAATAATCAAATGATTATAACCTACATAATAGAACCTGTTTGTTTGTTTGATGATGATATGATCATCCAGTGAAAGCTTTGGTTTATACAGACAGATGACAATTTTCATCACATGAATTACTTCAGCATATTAGCTCTATTTAACAATGTCACCACAAAACATAAATTAAAGAATATACGTTAAAAGCAGCATTGAATCAAATTTAAGAAACACAAGATTATAAAAAAGCTAAGAAAGCACCATTCTATGCAAATGTATGGGGGAGTGAAGGTATAGCTCCATAAATTCTTAACTTGACACTAAAGTCAACAAATATAATCATTATCAATGCATTACAAAAATTGTATTTACAATATTAAAAGCATTGCCTACTTGTGGCACTAAAACTGAAAAGATGTCAAAATCACCTATACTGTAAGTTTGCAATTTTAAATTATACAAAAGGGCATATGAAATAATTTGTCAGAAATCTCCATTAGTACATAACGGAATGGAATGAAAACATTATAATAATATCTGCTAATTATAAAACAGTTGCTTTTTCAGGAGTGGTAATATCACTGTATAATGTTAATTACAAATTCCAGACTGGCATAACTTAAGTTGCCAACCACAAAGGTGCAGACTACCAGCTGAGAAATTCAGTTCTCACTGTAATGACATGACTGAAGATTCTTAAATATTTAATATTTAATAATATTAGAAATTTTGGTTCAAGACAAATTAGACTTTCATACAGAATGTACCATTTCATCAACTTTCCTTACTTTCATAGAACTTATTACATGAATTGTCCTGTTACAGACTAGTATCAAGGCTACAGCAGCTCCATCGCAAGTAGCAGAACCAGTACAAGCAACAACAGTCGCTCCTGCTCCAGCTCCAGCAAGTGGGGTCTGCACCAGAAGCGGATATGTGAGGGATCCCAGTAACTGTCAGGTCTTCTATTATTGTGATAATGTCAATGGACAGTACTCAATTAGTCAGTTTAACTGCCCTGCAGGCACCGTCTTTGATACCTCACTCAACGTATGTAACTATCCTGATGCAGTCCAATGCTGATATCTGCACTTACAATACCTATGCACTGGTGGTACATACTATGACAATAAACTTGTTTGTTGCATATGAACTTTATTACAAAGTTTGTTTATAAAAAGGTACAAAGAGCGTTGCAGCACCCATTCCAAACCTTCTCACCTGCATTGAATTCACACAATGCCATCTGTTGGTATTTGGATTAAACTTCTCAACACTGTTCAGGTAATGTACACTGTCATGTCCGCCCATGCAGTATATTCGATTATTGTACACCGTGGTACTGAAGTTACTTCGAACTACAGACATTGGGGCCATGTAACTCCACTGGTTGGTCAGAGTGTCATACCTAATACATGAAAAACATATTAATACCTGTGGTGAAAATGGACATCCAGATTAAGAACATTACAATGATTTTGATCACATTTATGCTTATAATCAAACCTGATCCTCATGATGATAAACTACTCTGTACAGGTAAACCTTGACTTACGCCAGGGATGTATTACTGGATGAACCAGCGTAAATTGAGACTCTTTTTATAATGTAAATCAATGGGAAGTCAATGACATGCGTTCCCGGCACCCAAACATTGACGACTTAAGTTCCTCAAAAATTGACTTTGCCTTATCCGTAATAGCAATTTCAGTCAAGGGAATGTTTTTTCGATTCGTCATCCACCCAGCAACAGTAATTTCTCCATTCTTTCTAAAAGTTTACTTCTGCTATAACTCACTTGCGTTGCATTGACTCTTTTATTTTATATGAATTTTTCATTATGGTAGTCACAGTGGAAGGAGGCAACTTCATACTTCTGCACACACTACGACGGGTATCACCACCTTCTATTCCACGAATTACATCCATCTTATCTTCTAACGTGATAGACCTACGCAACTTTTTAGCAACACATTCACTTCTCTTACCAGACACGGTGGCTCTTCTACAATTTATAAATATAAAACAGTTGCTACTGCAGAATAGTGGTCGAACAACACAAACACGTTTAGCACACAGTTTTCAGCACATTTGATGTGTCAACAAGAAGCGAACTGAGCGCATTTTTCCTTACTCCCTTATCAGGCTGAACACAAATGACTCACCGTGAAGAGTGACCAATGCTCACATGACTGTTGCGCAATGTTGATGGATTTTTAGGAGATTATCTCATAACTACTTAGCAATGAGTGCAGAGGTGACTGTATTTATAATTTTTATTTAAAATCAGAGGTGTAACAATTACAATTTAGTATAAGAATCAGTACGAGAAACATTGTAAAACATTACAAATAATATTATTTCCCCCCCACTTTTTGACTTGCTGGTTTCAAAAGCGGCGTTATTCTGAATCGGCGCAAATTGAGGTTTACCTGTAGTTAGAATCAAATACTGACTATGATTAAGGATTCTGGTGAAAGAAAGAATTTCCTGATGGATGCATGACATCACCAACAGAGTGCTATTGTGGAACCCTCCTAGGCATTTACATTTTCAACATTAGAGTTCCAGCAAGATCATAAAGAATGTCACTCTGTTGCATAACATTGTCCACTCCATGAGGCCTGCACTGTGCTGGATACACCGCACTATGTGCTAGACAGCGTTGAACCAATCCCCATGTATTCTTCCCCTACACGGAAGCATTACAGGACCATAAATTTGGGTTAAACAAAGACATCAACGCAGCAGCAGTGCTACAGTTCCAGCAGCAGCCTTAGGAGTGCTCCATGGAAGGTATTTCCATCAGCTTGTGCATCAATGAAATGTCTGCCTCAATGTGGACCACTTCTAACAGCCTCTACTCCATTGTCCAAAACAAAAATCCCCAAATGGATCTGACACAAAGCAGTCCCACTTTTGACCAGTTTAACTTACCTTTCTACAGCTTTCAGCCAAAATTCACCAGCATTTCCTCCCATAACATAGATAAATTCACCCAATGCTGCACAACCAAATGACGATCTTTTTTCATGCATTGGTGCCATGGCAAACCACCGACTTCTTCCATGATCATATCTTTCCATACATTTTAAATATGTATCTTTACCATCTCCATCATCACCTAAAATAAAAATGTATGTATTCACTGCTTTCATCTGTGCTAAGTAATGTAAAAAGATGATCAAAAAATTCTGTCAGTAAGCAAACGCACATCACATAAGCAAAAGTACATCACATTTGATGTCCACTTCTTTCAGTGCTGCTACATACTGTATTAAAGACTCTGAAAGCAACAGTTAGATATGCGATAAATCTTAAGAAAGTGAGGGTATGAACTAAATTCATCTGTCTCAGGATAGTAACCTAGTAGCAGGCTTTTGGAACACGGTAATGAACCTTTGGGTTCCATAAAAGGTAAGGAATATCTTGATTAGTTGAGTAATTATCACTTACTAACTCCTCCAATAGTATAAATAGCTCCTCCAACTGCCACAACACCATGATGCGCTCTGCGTTTAATCATTGGACATACTTCATGCCATGTGTTATGATGTTCCTCATAAACCTAAAGAGAAAGACAACACTGAACATATTACTCATAACATGTGCACTTAAGGGTAACATTAAAATAAGAATCTACATAACTGTAAATACTTACTTTCCAGAGACACTATTTAACCTACAAATGCATTAGCATTCCTACAATTTAAAAGACCAGTATATCATTAGCAAGTTAAGGAAATACTTTTGAAATCTTTCTGCAAGACCTAGGATGATAAGAATAAACACTATATAGAGGTAAATGTAACTAAATCACTATGATGAATGATTACACAGAATTTACCTAAGAAACTTCAGTTGCACACCAAAATGAAGGTTTTCCACAATACTATTTTACATACTAAATAGGTCAGATACACAACAGCACCTTATGAGAAAAAAGAACTTCAGGATTTTTAAACTTGAAATTTACTACCTCAAGAATGTGTTTCTACAGCTCTATGCCTACTAATGTAATGGAGAAAGACTCCATTTCTGTGGTGGGTGCACTGTAATGCGGACTCTGCTCTCTCCGATGATAGGATGACGATGACCATTGCCTAGAAAGGGGGCCTCAAGTTTAATGTGGGCTCCAAATCATGATAAGGGCCTGTTATTTCTCATTCATTAATAAGAACTTTTATCAGAGGTCAGGAGGGCCTATGAAGACTATTTGCACTCAATCTAGTATATGTCAAACATAAGTACATGTAACAACGTTCAACATCTTAACACCTACACCATCACGTCACTGCCAATAGATTGCTCAAAATATTAACTTTCTACGGTATTAAGTCTCAAGTCTACCAGACTTTTAGGTGTTTCCATCAACTAGTAACTGAAGCCAAAACAATGAGTCTTTAGAACATTTAGTGAGACTTTATAACATTAGCAAAGCTTTATAACTTTATTCCACAAATACTTTAAATAGTCATTAATGTTCTTCACATTTCATTTACTTTGATTTCATAATGTCATATTATTACCCAATCCAAACATGGTACAAAATGATTGAGATAACAAGAACAATCAACCACTACTCAAACCACGAAGATAAGCAATTTGATTTCATGTAATAAACAAGTACAATCAATAATCATCAAGAGTAACATTTTGAGTCAATCACATTGGCTGACTAGATTCGGAATGTACAAAATGTCCCCGTCACACATGATCATTTTCGTAAACATCCTACAAGTGGCTTATATAGAGGCACACATTCTGAAACTTATAATATAATCACCCCTAGACATTTCAGTTATACATAAAGGACAGATTATTTTTATTCATCAGATATCATAAAAGTCCTGCAAAATTCTGTGAACATATTTCTGAATTCAAACATTTTAAAATCAGCAAATGAAATGCAAAAACATACCCATGTTCTATTCTCATAGTTCATTTTGCCCTTGCCTCCAACCACATAAAGCTGATCATTTAGAAAAACTGCTCCAGCACCAAGCACAGCAACGGGAAGACGGGCTAGGTCACACCACACATTCGACTGGATGCTGTAATACTCTGCCATGTCTAGAATGCTTGAAGAGTTAGTCCCACCTACAAAACAGAATGTTTGCACTATAGAATAAAATCTTCTGGTAAGATAAATATAAGGAGAATGTTGTGCCTGAATGAAATATACAAATTTTCCAAATGTTTTCTCAGCAATTCTGGGCTATATGTTCATTTACTGCTGTGAAGCTAATAAACAGCACAGATATGATACTCTACTTAGGCATACATTTTTCCATATAAATTATAAAATATACATTACAGTACATCAAATAATATTTCAAATACAAATGGCAGATCTTAATGATATGTGTGTTTCATGTCATGTACAATATTTCTGTAAAAAAGAACCATTTTTGGGATAATACAACCTTCAACTTCAACTTGATGAAAATACTGTTCACTTTATCTCAGAGTGTAAGCCCAAAAGCATAATTCAGAAATTTAATTTCATCTACTTCTGTCATTCTATCTGCTCTAGAGAGTATAAAAGAAGCAGTGTAATTTATAAATTATGCTTCTGGGCTCCCCCCACCACATAGATTAAGTTAACAGTATAAATACCTGATATATAACTGAAAGAATCAGTACAAAGTTAACTGATATCAACATGGAATTAATGGATTATGGACTAAAAACCCAACAGAATTTGAGATTTTGGCAGACCAAAAAGATTCTGGGAAGACTCTCTCTAAGACAGAATAGGCCACCTGTGGCCTACCTTGAAGAAGATCATCAATTGTATGAGTAGAGGCATGTAAGAAATCCCCCACCAGAACATGAATTCAAACGTTCACTTTACTGCCAATTATCAACATACAAAAAAAAGCCATACAAAATCTGTAGAAAAGTTACAACCTGACAAAATACCAAATTAAATGTGTCTAGCTACAAAGGTTGACCAGTTACTGTTATGCTGAAGAGTAAATACATTTTTAAAAGAGTATATACAATTTCAGAATCCTACATGATACTGCTTTTACCCATGCTTCAAACATTCATGTGGCTCACCACTACAGAAGCCTTCATACTGGGCTCTGCTGTTCATGTTGCAATGTTACACAATTTTGCTGTGACCTTGAAGCACAAAATTTGGTTGTGGCTACTACAGGATGAAGAACTTACGCTTTTAAAACATAATACATCCTATGCCATGAATTTCATGTCGTATACTTCAAAGGCATCTGGAGGAACACATAATAAGCGACACGCTCATCCTGCATGCTTTCCATTACAATCAGTTAGAACACTAGGCTTGTAATACTGGGGTCCCGGGTTCGATTCCCGGCGGTGCTCAGATTTACAACTTGTGTTGGGCAAGGCCGTGGTCCAGGTATCATGGAGTTTTCCTCCGGGGTTTCCCCAGTTTCTTCGTGGCATCCCAACAATTACTCCACTTTCATCATTATTTCGCAAAAGGGGGTCACAGCAGGAGCATTAAATGTCGTGGTCCCAATCGAACCCATGCACTGATGGGTCGTGAATCCTGCTAACCACCTATGCACACCATACTGAATGGTGTGTACTGGATACAAAAAAAAACAACAACAAAACAATCAGAATAAGACTGTTATCCAACACCATCTCAATCCTACACCTTACACTGTTAAGCTGGAAAGAAAGAGAGAGGGAGCTATGGAGAAACTGAGAACTGGATAGATCATCTCAAAAGCAACACAACCACAATGAACAATTTTACGCACAGACTGACAAATAATTCACTGTCTCTTAATCACCGACTTGAATGACTTTTTGTAAAGGAAGGACGAGACGAAACCCACATCAGTCTAGAATATGTACTTACCAATAACAAAAACTTCATGATCTCTGGCAGTGACTGCTGCACAGAAGCGGGCATGGTGCATGGTAGGAATGACCCGTGTCTCTTCACAAGGCTCACCTTCATGTATATATGTTGGAACAATGCACTTCCAACTATCATAGCCTGAAGTAAGACATTCTACACTGCCTAGAGCTATTCCTGATGATTCACCACCAATTGCCAATATTACCTGCCATTATGTAAAAGCAAAGAAAACGTTAACACATTATGACCCAGTAATACACAGGATATGCATTTTGTTACATGTTAGAGCTGTTACTTTAATTTCTGTTATATGATTCAGAGGATGAAAAACTCAGTGACTGTATTTTATATTGAAACATGTTCTTCATTCATATGGAAGAAATCGCATCATTCTTAATAAAAGCAACAGAAAATCACCAGGGCTTGAATCCAGGACATATTTTTAGGATTGTGGCCTTTGCACCTGTTATCTCCCTACTTAAACAAATAACTTTGACCTTGATGTGATTCTTTTATCATGCTTGGTTTCCAAGCTAAAGAAATTACTGTCACTGGTATTCATATCCAAGACATTTTTTGCAGTTGTGGCCTTGTTCCCACGATTTCCAAACTCAAACACACGCCACTCTTCTACTGAGTTTAGTTTCCAAGCTACGGAAACATCTTCCTTGAGACTTGAAGCCACAAGTGATCCTAACTAAAGTTTCCATGACTTTCTGAAGTCTTTCCACGGTGATGGTGGTGGTGGTGGTGGTAGCAGTGAGACATGACGGTAGCTAGCCAGAAGTGATAGATAAGGTTTCTTCTTCTTCTTCTATGGCTCTCTGGTCCATATTCGGTCCATGGCCTCCTCAATTCTCCTCTTCCATCCGGTCCGTCTGTCCGAGGTTGAGGTTTCGAAACATCTTCCTTTTTACGGTGTAAGGTTGTTAGCCTTGCGACCAACCCCCAACCTGGAGGACCAGGGTATCTGTCTTAGTCTGACCTCTCCCCCTCAACCCTACCAGTAGCTATGCTACCACCAGCATAGCTCTTGGGGTCACTGAGGTACTCAAGCCCCACCACCACAACAAGGTGCAGCAGTAATGAATACCATAGGGCCAAAAATCCCTGAACAGCATTACCATGTAAAAGCTTATAATTGGTATAAGTGTGATGAACATCAGGTAGTACATCAGTAAATATTTTGTTTTCTGGCCATGAAGCATCTTCTATGTTCTAAGAATTGTGAATTCGGGGGAAAATGCCACTTTTGGCAAGGTAGACTGTCAAACAAAGGACACATGAGGTATAAGAGGTAAGAAATTAAGATTCATCTGAATGGTTCTGAATTTCTTCAACATGTCTAGACATCTAAGGAATTGGAAGACAATGTGATGACAATTAGGTATCAAAAATAAGAAATGAAACAATCCTGAGGAAAGAAATAAATTATGAATCTTGTAACATACACCAGCATGCAGTACAATGCTTATAATTTGAAGAAATCATACCTCTTGTTCCATGCCATATCTGCCTTTCCAAAGTGACTTCTTATGACATATATCCCAAAGTGCCTTAATGTCACGTTTTTCATATCTCAATTCTAAAATAAAATTTTCAGTTTGCTTTATTTGTGACAAAAGTTCTGTATCAGCTAACAATGGATCACTTTTGAAACTAAGCAACAGTTCCATTGGCACTTGTTCAAGACTGATTTTTGAAATTAAGGGTTTCAAATATTTAAATCGTTCTGAATGATCATGCTTCCACCATCGTATCACTCCCTAAAACAAAAGACAAGGCAATTACTAAAGCTGCATCCATTTCATAGAAGTTTGGTATAGGAACATGGACAGCCTTTGCAGGTCAGTTTACAGTAAGTAAAGTTTGTCCCGCTACGTGCCATACAGGCGCTTGGGGTGAGTGGAGGTATAGCTCCTCTCTTTCTTGACCTTGGCACTAGATGGGGGTGAGTGGTCAGCATCATGCCCCGGCCGGCTTTACCCCCGGGAAAGGACCCCGGTACCCATTGTAGAGGAGGCTGGGTGGGCCCCAGAGCCGGTCTGGATGCAGAGGCTAGAGGAAAAATCCTCTGCCCCCGTCGGGGATTGAACCCGTCATCCAGCCTGTAGCTAGTTACTATACTGACTGAGCTATCCCGGCTCACAGGTCAGTTTACAGTAGCTACTATATACATGTAAATAGCCAATTATTATACTAGGAGCATACAATAAGTTCCAGGACTTAATTACACACTCTGTATATGTGCTGCAAGAGTTCTGACACATTTATTTCTTTATAAGAACCCTCCAACAATGCACACTTTTTACACCACCACACTAAATGTTTTGTAAACCCAAACACACAGTTCTGAAAAATCCTGCTTCAATGCCTTCAGTCTGACATAGAAATGTAAACTATTCTACAAGGGGTTGTTGAAACATTCTTCAGCCCATTTCCTCCAGAACATTTATGTATTTCTAAACTTATGTGACCATATTTTGTATTGTTGTAAAACCAATACTTTTGCATGCCTACTCACTTCTTACAAATAAGCTAGGCACATCCCTTTAACAGAATCAGTAATAGTTTGTGGAAAATCAATAGATTCCCTGAACAGCATGCAAAAAAACAAACAATATCATCTGTGATGCATGCAAATTTATGTGCTTATATTGTTGTGATTCTCCCTTGAAGTGGTGTGCAAAGGATTCATCACAGGTTGATATAATTTGAGTAATACTTTTGCTCTTTTTGATAATGTTGCAAAGAAGCTTCATGCTGAACTTTCCAGCACCTCTTTTGGCACCTGGCTGACATATTTCTGATCATTACAAAATACTCCTTCAACACTACACAGAACCTTCTACAAACTTCAGCACCAGATACTTCCTCATCTATATAAAATGTGAAGACAGCAATGTCCAATCCTGCTGCACATGCTCTATTATCACCATAACATAAGTAAACACGATCATTCTTCCTTTCAATGACAGATGTCACATGCACGCTGCATGTATAATTTCACTCCTGGTGCTAGAGTGAAGGGG
>NW_019060046.1:380039-421183 GCF_000696155.1 Zootermopsis nevadensis
CGTAAGCTCCTCATAGTTTTCAATTTACTGACTGTCAGGACAATATGTAACTCTGTATTCAATTTATCAGCATTCATTCCAGTCACTTCTCTATTCTATAAACTTGTATCACCAAACACATTTCATAGCATATGCAGTAAAACAACATTAATTAAAAACTGGATAATTCAAAATATAATGTAACTGGAAGTTTTATCACTTGGAAAGACAAGATTTAGTAATTTTCAAACACAATCATAGCCTACATTTGGTTAAATTTCAATTTAGTCATCCAATAGAACTGGTTAATTTTAACTGAAAACTCAGTTCATGAACGGTAAAGATAATCAGAAGTTAAAAAGCTGCTTGTACTCCTATAGTCTCAACTATCACAACTGTTAGACCACTAGAAGGAAAGAAATTTCTACAGTTCTTGTATTTCTCTCTGTCCCAACATTTATTATGTAAAAATACATTGTACTTCTTTTATCTGGGATGATACCTATTATTTTTACTTTTCTGCCTCTACCTTTGTCAAGTTATGATGTTTATTTGATCTAT
This sequence comes from Zootermopsis nevadensis, assembly GCF_000696155.1. The sequence goes on from NW_019060046.1 coordinate 380,580, forward strand.
TTTGTTTTCAGCATGATACACTCCTTTTGACCTATGCGTGTATTGCAATTTCCAGCACATGATGGACTGATTCATAATCTGAAGTTGACTGAACTGTACTAGTTGTTATGTGACTGTCCATACACTATGTAAATAAAAAAAAATTAAAAATCTGAATTGAAACTGAAATATCAGCATACCACTTTCTTAAGGGGAGATTTTTTTAACTGTTTGGTAATTCACATAAAACTTTATCCCAACTTTTGCATCAAATTAATAAAAGTAATAAAAAATTATATGTCAGTATGACAGCTGATCCAACCCAATCCTGTCTTCAAGATAAGAGCAGAGTTAACTCCCAAAATGCTGTGTATAGTAATTGCTCTTCAGAATATGGCAATGCCAAATATAATAATGATATAATGAATCAGTCGACATCCCAAAACTTTACAGAAGCTATATAACAACTTCACCATACCTCCAAAAGTTGGCCTTCATGAGATACATTGAGCAATTGTGAACTCAAAACTTTCAAAAGAGCCTCTGGTGGCATAAGCACGAAATCCTCTTCCTCCATCACAGCCTTGAAGTTGAGCAGTAAGTACCGGAAGACCCTATAAGCTGTGTACTTATCACCTCGCAAACTGGCACGCACATATACTGATAAACAATTACTTGCACTCAGTGCTGACAACAGGTAATGTGAACAAGCTGCTTGTAGGGCTGACACTTGCAAAAAATCTGCCATTTCCAACATCACATACACATTTTCTTCAGTCATCTAAAATCAACATAAAAAAAATTCTTTCTCAGTAACGATATACAAAGCCTTTACCATTGGCTAGGCATACTTTAGGATTCCAAAGGTTTATAACACTTGTTCTACTAATGGATATTTTTTTTGGCATGTCACCATACAGATTTCACATGTCAAGCTAAAATTATTAATCAGTCATTAGCACAAAACTGAAAAACTTCTCATGATCCAAAAAAAATCTTATATGTTACACCTTTAGAAGATATACAATCAGACCCAATTTTATGGTCTGACAGAATGCTACTAGTGCTGCTCCCAAATCACAAGTTCCTACCACTAGAATGTTCATATCGTACATCAAACAGTATTAAGACAAGCAGGTTTCCAATGGCATGTCAATAGCATATAAGATAATGAAGGAAATAGCTAGATAGGCACAAATTCATAATCATTCTCTCTGTTATCAATAAACTGTTGCCAAATAGCTTTTGAATTAATCATTAGATCGTCACAGTAGAGGACAAATAACTACTGTAATAGCAATTATGACTTATTCAAGAAGTTACTGGTACCTTACATCTATATGTCCTGTGTAGAAGAAGGAAATAATATCTCTCAAAATGGGAAATTCCATTTCATGCAATACAATACGATCCTGCATTGTTTCAGTCAACCCTGAAGTAAACATTGCCCTGTAATAAACACAACAAACATTATTACACTAAAAGAAGACATGCTGGAGTACTTACCTTCTTTTAGGTGCTGTTACCAGAAAATCAAAGCCAGCCAACAGCACAAAACAGAAATTTGTTAATATAAAACTTCCACTACAGAAATTTCCACATCTAAATTAATTAACTCCATGGTAAAATCGGTTTCCTGCAGTTACTCAAGTGTTCATTAACCCTACTGATTCATAACCTGAAATTTCAGCATTTGATGTCACAATATAATACACAAAAACAAAATTACAACATAAGGTAGAAAATCACCTTCAAATTACTGAAATGCCTAACTGGTGAAATGGTGCAAAGGTGTGTACATATACAGGTGAATAAGAAAGTTTGTAAACAGAATGATAAATGGACACATAATAATAGATAAATAACAGATAAATAAGCCCACACACCTAAACTGACCTGATCTTGCCTGAACTGACATAACTTGGCCAGAACAAAACAGAACTGAACTAAACTAACCTAAACTCACCTAATGCAACCTAAATTAAAATTAACTACACTAGAAATTAATTATTTAAGATCAATGCCATTCAGTGTAGAAATCTAAAATCCTTATATTCTTCCCAGTTATTTTATGTACAATAATTGTACATAAAATAACTTTCATATGCAATTATTGCATATGAAAGTTTGAAGAGAATATTTCTGCTTCAAATTGTGAAGAACACTTCTAGGAAAAGTACATGGCACTGCTAGTAAAGCAGACAATAATTACTCATGTGAAGGCTTTGATATGCCCCTCCCCCCCTTTTTTCAATCTACATAAATTTGAACTTTAGGAAGATATTTAGAAGTTATTTGCATGTTTAAAGAATAAAGATGTGTTGTGTAAATGCAGCCTATATTCTAAAATCCATATTTCCAAAAAGATTCAGGGAGACAACCCCTGCTTAGTGATGTGAAAAAGAGGAATGGTATGGATGTTAACTCACTACTTCTGAATCACACAGATTTATTTTACCTAACTCTTTCAGTTATGCTTTTGGTAAGTTCAGTACCTCAAGGTTGTCCAGAATGGGCGCCCAAACTCTGAGTTCCATCAAAAGTAGGAAATTTCTTGAATAGTTGAGTGTACTATCAGCTTCTAACAAATTGAATTTTTAAATAACTTGTCAGAAACACTAAATATGATAAGTTTGAGATAAATCATTAAATTCTTAGACCAAAATGTATGATGAGTGGTGTAGTTATAATCAAAAATAAGTTTTGAAAATTTATCTGCAAATAGCTATAGCATGCCTACCTGAAATATGGAGATGCAGAAGCCAACACAGCTTTGTGTGCTCTAATCTCATCTCCATTAACAACAAGGGTCACATCACATAAAGAACCTGTATTCTGCAACTCAAAAAGACTTTGCAGTATACATATAGGATGTAAGCCATCATGGAACTTGTACACTGAAGACATTCTGTACCTGTAATGAAGTACCAAGCAGTATAAATTATGAAAAATACATTCCTCAAACTTTCCCTGACATATGTAAGTACAGCTAAACCTCACTTGGGCTCGCAATTCTTGGCAGGTTGCTCTTTGCCATACACAAAGCCAATATCAATAGAGATGACCCATGTAGCTGTCTGGGACTCATTGCCCTGCTGATGGTGGAAGCAAGGGCCTCAGAAATGCTAGTAAACTTCTACCTAATTATGTCACTACAGCCCAGCAGACAGCCATCTTCGTACTCACAGCTGCGAAAGCCTCAAATCCTACAAAGACAGCCTTCCTATTACACAGATACCTACTACACTCTTTAATTGGTTTCCATGTTTCTAGTTACTACTGTAACTCGTACCTTCGTGAAGATTTCTAGACACAATGAGATATCGAACGCATGCGCTCTGCCGCTCCATCAAGCAGGAAGAACTTGTACAGACAAGACAAAAACCTAGACTGACAACAAACACCTGACGGTGTGATATGCTCTTGCAGGTCGTTACCAATGTTTGATAAGCATACATTGTCACCATATAAACATGAGCAGTCTTGCTGTCGATCACGGTCTACAAACGTTCCGAATAATATAGGAACCGTGAGATGGGCCGGGTAAGCAAACTCAATTTTAAAAACCACGTTATCTATGATACGAACCACAAATTTAAACATACGATCGTCGAATGAAACTCCACAACCTGAGAATCAGGCCCCTGCTGCCATCTATCGACAGAACCGTAAACCACTGGTAAAAGGGTATATAGACGAAATTTATTAATACACACGTCACAAGATTGAAAATGTAAAATTAAGTATTTTCAAGGACCGACTTGCGTGTACAAATTACGTGACACTGGTATTGATCTTGTGGAAATTTACCACTGGCACTCAGACTACTGCTGGGTCCACTGTTCACCCCTGCTCTTGTTAGAACCCTTTCAAAACTTGTACAGAGCCCTGGTCACAAAGCTACAGGCAGAAGAAACCTTGGTGAGATCTTCCAACTATCCAACTGCTCTACCCACACCTGTAACCTCTAATCACCTGCATATTACATTGTCATTGTAGGATGGGCTGTGATGAGAAAGCAGAATGTAACCAAATGTACACCTTTAATTATGGGTATGGCCTTATGACAACCAAACTATGCCATACAAATAAGAGGGCCATTGGTATGACATCAGTTGTCTTTTGCAGTTGTTATTTTTCTGAGAATAAACAAACACCTCTAGAATTAAATTCTACTAGAACTTAATTTTATTATGTACTTCACTTAAAGTGTTTTGGCCCCACAAATTGTCTATATAATCACCCTCTAATTCAATAATTTCTTTATATTCATGTAAAAGTTTTATAGGAACACCTAGAAGTAGACAAGTTATTTTATGCATACTCAAAGAAAGATAGCTGTGCTGCCAGTCTATGCATCATCAAGAAAGGCATGAACACTTTTCATATGACTTGTCTTTGTGCAATAAAAGTTACTGTGATTAAAGTGAAATTTTTTTTAAAAAAAGCAACACTTATATTACCTCATGGATATATTGTATGGAAGATAATAAAACCTTTGTGTGTTGGCTTAAAGACTGCTGAATTTATTCTAAGATGGTTCACTGAAAAATAGGTTTTTAGACCTCACTCCCAACATGAAATGAAACTGAAACCTAACACATAGGAAAACAGTTGAAAAGGTACTGCCAGTATATTAAGGTATATATTTAAAGGAATGAGAACTGAAACAAAGTCAGTTGATATAAATTGCTACTATGAATTTGTACTTGCCAGCTTGCAAAATTAACTCCCCTCAAGCTAGCCCCATAATATTCATATTACGCATATATCAATTTTCATTAGACTTAGTATGAAGATATTGATATTAGAAGATATTCCATGATGGCAGATCTTAATTCAACTATCAATAAAAACATAGCAGCCACATAAATTTGCAACTCAATAACATTCAAAGTAATTTTCATAAGTTTTGTAGGGTAACAGACAATTAAAATGTAAGTAACATTAATAAAATTAATCACTTAGAAAAGTAAAAGTCATATGGCAATTTTGCCAATTCTTTTACAATGATTAATTGTAATTTGACATGAAATTTTCAATGACAAGTTATAACACTATAAATTCAGTATGAAACACTGCAATTTGGTAAAGTTAAGTAATCCTAAACAGGTGTCACACAATCAAGTCAGGCATGCCATCACACTCTTTATGTCCAGACATTCAGTATACAAAAGAATATTTTGGATCACAATGTGTTATCTTAAAGAGTATATTTCACATACATTATACCAGTTTTTGCCAGCAAGGTCTAAATCCTTTGGAACCATATAATGCACAATGTCTATGGCAAGCATTTTTGTGGTGAATTTATGGCAGTATGACAGACAAGTCACTGAATGAAGCATGTGTTTATAACAGGAAAATTAATACTACAATAACAGTAATGGTTTAACTTAGAAAAGGAATTATGGGCTCTGTTGTGAGTATATAATTAAATTTATTCTTTCTCAAAAAGAAACTTGTCTCCTTGCATCCTGCTAACACACATTAAATACATATTTCTTGTAAATGACATTGTAAATTTATTCACAGTTACACAATGTACAGTGATCAATATAAGCATTTTGAAATGACTCGTCCATAAATTGTGCTATTGTATCTTATACGTATAGTTATAATGATAAGGACGACACATGATTCGAGTAGTTGGCCTGGATGTGTCGCGGAGAGGTTTTTTTTACATTGTACAGTACCACTACTTTTGTTTTCTTTACTACTTATAATTTTCTCAACACACAACTCTTGTATCATCTAAAAAAAATGAAAGGAAAATACATTATTTTTACTGCTCAAAGAAAAGATGCAATAAACAAACGTCACATCAAATCGAGCTGGGCCTGAGCTATTAATTATACTTAAGGAAAACTCAAAATAAATGTTTCTGACACAATGCCTCTGTTTGGGGATACTTCCAAGTATTATCAATATGCAAGTGTTGTTTCTGTATTTTGCTTACTGCTTTCAACAAATATTCAGAACAATTATTATAATACTACAACAGTCATTTCACTTTTGTACAAAATGACAAAAGCATTCATTTTTATTAGATCTTTCTCTATTCTCTCATATTTCTCAAATTATATCTTTCAATCACAATAACATTATATCACACACTTATTCTCCCCAGAATACTCAATCATACTCACACTTATATGTCCATATTCATACACACATGCACATGAGCATGTGCACACACACTCACACACTGAACAAGATTCTTTATTATAACAACATGTATTCACTGTCTTGTAGACTATTCTTGTTTTATCAACACAGTTAATATTTATTTATTTATTTATTATTTGTTATTCTGTAATATACTGTAATATAGCAAAGTTCATATCTCTGGGAAAAATTAAAACTGACTTTTTTAAAATTTTTGTACCAACCAGTCTTCTACAAAATTCATTTCTCTCTGAAAAGCTTAGCTTATTTCAGTTTCTAATTAAAGAAGTGTTCCCATAGCAACTTCTTTAAACAACTAAATAGCAATTGTTAGGGGGAAGGAGAGCCTAAACAAAATCTGGTTTTGGTTTGATTGCCTTTGCAACTTTCACATCCAACAACAACAAATAAACAAGTTTATTCTCACAGATTTGTGTATTTATGGGCAGCATTTATGAAAAAGTTTCTATTCTGTTACAACAGAAACTGATTATCCAGCCTAATAGATAAACTGCCATGGTCAGTGCAATATCAAATGTCATCCTACTTGTATACATGTTATCTGGGTGACTACTGGTGATCATGATTGGTTTTCATCTAATTGGGCCATTCTGCAGGTTTACCAGCTTACACATTCTTGGATAATCAGGTTCCAATCAATAATGTCTTCAATGGAAGCATATGGCTCCCTCAACCAGACAGCCATAAAATGCAATATTTAGAAAAGTAATGCAAGCATATTAAATTGGATATTTGAATACAGATATTTTGCAGCCTATACTTAAGATTAAGATGGTTACAAACCAAAACATATTTATCAAACATATTTACCCAAACATAACTGCACATGAGCTTCAATTCACAATTGACCAACAAAATTCTGTTCTTAATTGCAAACATACAAAACTATGCATCAAAACTTAAAAATGGTTTTACTAATGTATGCATTTCATATTTAAGTAAATATAGAACTTGATAACTATATATATATATATAACTATATATATATATATATATATATCACAAATAATGTTAATTAAGAAGAAACCTGCTTTTATAATGTTTTATTAAATAAAGTTTGTTCATATAATATTACATGTGATTTGCAAGAACTGAAATATTTCAAATTCAATAATGTTTTCAAATAACCATCTCTCTTCTATTATACATCCACAATAAACCCACAAAATCAACCAGAAGGGGCAACGACATGGGTACCTTCTAGTAAGATGTTAATTTTGGTTACAGCGTTTCATATTTCTCTAATCACAATATCAACTCAAGTAGTCACATGATTTGTTTCACCACAGACTCAAAAAATTTACAAGAGCAATATAAATGAAAAACAAATAAATTATAATAATAAAGGACTAGCAATGCATGTATAATTATTTTGTTTATGTTCAATTTTTAAACTTTTTTTGTAAAAAGTTGCAGTATCACGGCAGCAGAAGCAGTTACTGAAGACCATTTACACCCACAAAATAACTCTTACATGTACATACACTCATACTGGATGTCAGACATCAAACTGTAGTATTTGTACCTTAACCCCCTTCATGTACTGCTAGACACAAGAAAAAAAATTGCAACATTCCTCTTGGAACTCAGTAATAACTGCAGAGTTCATTCATCTCCTACAAACTCCATGCCCAACTAATATATTAACCATAACAAAAATTTGAAGAAAAAACAAATTTTAATGTCAGAAAACAAAATTTTCGCAAGATTCAACCAAACTTGGAATAGAGAAGTCATGCACCCTCTTCTTTCAGATAGTTCTTGTTCCTCAACAACCTCAGGGTTACACCTGGTTAGTCAATGGTCTGCAATGAGAATATCAAGGTCATATCCATGGGTGTGAACAAGAGATGGACATGGCTGGTTGCTGGAGGAATGGTTTGGGGTCCAGGCAACAGAGAAGACTAGTGTAGGTCAACTCCCTGTCTTTGTGAACAAACACTTGGAGTGCCAGACACCTCTTTAATCTTGTTTAATGATGTGCATGTCCAAACACTGTATAATCACTGTTAGCATAAGATATCTTGAAGTTATATATACTTCTTAATTTTAATGTACATTGAATTAATAGCAAAATTAACTTTATCTTCTTAGAAATCTGTGTTGTAAAACAAATAAAACTATACTTGTGGAATATCCAAGTATAAGTTTTAAGGCCAAATTCTAAATATGAGAGGTTTCTGAACAGAGAATACACATGACAGTCTATTCCAATATAATAAGCAAATCTGGTTTTATGAACATCAAATTATATTATTCAAAAACTTTGGCCATATGATCTCACAATAATATACACCAAAGTAAATTTTTTTTCACTTATTATTAAATATGTTTAAAGATAACATTTCAAGTCACACCCCTTTAGAGAGGAGTTGCAATTTTAATTACATCAATAAACAGTACATGTGTTTGTTCAGTATTAAAATAACAATGACATGGAAAAGAAAACAATACTAAAAGCATACCTAAGAATGATGGTGGTGTTGTATTTAAGTAAAAACTGGCTAATCTTCTGGTATTTTCCAACCAGAATATCAAGAGTCCTTATCATGCTTTGTGCAGGCTTCCAATTTTATAGCAATTCTTCTACTGCATGTACACTCTACAAATATAAACAAAGCAATGCTGCCTTGTTTTTATTGTAATACAAAACTAAAAAACAAACTCTCCCTCAAAAGCAAATATGAACACTTTTTGCCAATAAACATCCTGTCTGATCCTGATACCTCTGCTTTTGAGGATTCCACTTCTGAATGACAGAAAATAAAACATTCATATCTTTAAACGAGTATAAAATACCAAAATGCCTGTCAATATTTTAACCAACATGTTTGAATAAAACTATAGTAATTTAACAGGTTAATGAATAAATAATAATCATCATGTAGATAAATAATACATAATCTTGTAAAAGCAATAAAAGAAAAGACAGTAAAATATAACAAAGTAATAAACAGCTGTTAACAATACACAATAAAAACAAAATCTACAAGCATAAAATATTATCAACAATACAAGCGTTCTTTTTTGTTTTAAAATATATCAGTGTGTATACATATATTACTTTTCTGAATTAATGATGGATTAAACTTTATGTTTGTTGCTCACTTTCTTCTCTCCAGAAACAAACTCAACTGCTCGTAATGAAACTCAATTGTGGCCATGAATCATTTAATTTGCCTGTTGTTGTTATTATTATTACTATAATTATCATAATAATAATTATTAGAACTACTGTCCACACTTGTTACCCTCATTTCTCAACTCTTCAAATTATTTTCATGACTTAGACAAATGTAGGTAATAAATGCCTAATTCCAGACGCTAATATATCAATATACCAGAACACCAGTACCAACTATCACATTACCATGTGTGCAAAAGTAGAATTGTAGTAGTCAGTGGAAGAAATATTTGGGTGGGAGAAACTGTTGCTGTAAAATGGAACTTGCATAATTCTGTGCAACAATTCATATAACACATTTCATGAGGATCCAAATTTCTGTCAATGAACACTAAACTTAAATTATAAATGAATTTCACAGCCTACCATTTTACATTCATTTGGCAGAAACATTAATCACATCAGTAAAGTGTACAATGACCATAAAGCATGAAGAAGAGCTGTCCTTATTCCTTATTGAACATAATGCATTATATGAACAAGAGGAGAAAGGTACACTCTAGTTTGGAGTGTATGTACAATGGACCAATACTGACATACAGTTAATTTGGCAATAATTATAATACAAATCTCCCAAACCAAAATTTATGAAATGATTTGGGAAGTGAAACATATAGGTGGATGAACCAGATCCTAACACATAAAACCATAAATAACAAATATCTTCTTGCCAAGTAAAATATCTTAAATATCCTGCAGTCTGATGGATATTTTGTGAGATAATTTTAATTTATTCCCAGTTGCATATTTATGATATTACAAATTACCTGTTAAGTACTTTGGTTATGCTCATAAAGCATCATTTCTTTGCAATTTTTTCCCTCTTACTGCCACGTGCAGTGGGTCTGAGACAGAAGCTGTTTTGCTGTTGCTGTATGCTGAATGACATTTTTCATCCACATTCCATAAATGAAAGTAATTGAAGTCTGTTAATATTTTTACAGACAAAGAATTAGAGCCGTGCACATGCAATTTTACTTGAAGATTAAGAGTTAAGAGTGAATTCAGAATTTGGTGTAATTAGTAGCCTTTCTGACCAATATGAAATAAGACTGATACTTTATACAATTTTAAAAATACACTTTATGAATGGTTGATGGCTAAAACTACTATGTAATTTTTCTTGCATTTCAAAGTTCATTACTAAATCTTCCTTCTTTGATAAATGAAAGTCACACATCAGAAGGTACTATACATTCATGAAGTTATATATAAAGTAAAGATAGTAGGCAATAACATATTTAAAATACAGGAGTCTCTGTATATGTATATACACAGGTCTGTAAATACACATGGGTTTGAGCTCTAAAACTCTTCACGGAATGCGAAAACTGGAATGTGGGTGGTGGCAAGGAGAAGGAGCTGTACCTACTACTCAGAATGAAAGTACTGACCAATTCTGCCTTTGCTGTTTGCAGAATCTATATACTGATTTCCTTTGGTATTTGTCAGAATATACAAACAAAAATATAATTCACTAAGAGCAGATCCTTTCCACATCACAGGGCAAAAGTTTCTTACAGAGGCAGTTTGTGTCAAATATTTCCAAGGTAGATAAAAGCTGCATACAGTAAAGAAGCAATTACTTGCTGACTGGCTATTGCTTTTCCTTATTCTAGCTCATCTCTTCATAACTCATCCTACAGGGTTTCTGAGCTCAGACCAATACAGTATGTATAACATGTACATACACACATGTCAATGTGTGTACAATGCTTTAAAGGTGGACCAGTGCAACATATTACAGTTTCTTTCAAAATCTGGTGAGAAATTATGTTTTATAAGTACTGCAAAGTATGTTTCAAATGACATTCAGTGAATGAGTATCTCTACATATGATGCAGAACTATCATGTAATGAATATGATAACAATTATGTTAAAAAAGAAGACTGGGCAATTTTTAACTTGTGTAACACTTAAAAAAACTAGACAATTTTTAACTTATATAAAATTTCCATGAAGTTCAACACTTCACCAACCTATTCTGTAGTTATATTTATATTCATGATACAGCAATGCCTATTACACACTGTGATGCAGTAAGGAACTGTACTCTAGCACATGCTAAAAATTTGCATGAAACTTGATTTCTTGCCAATAAAACTGGCATAACCAAAGCATGTACTAAGAGTCAAAACCCTTGAAACACTGAATACAATTCAACAATCCTTTGGTGTGAATTTTGAAAAATTAACTAAAGAAAGGAGTTCTGTGGCAGGACATTGCACCAAAACATATACCAGATTCAAAGACTGAACAATCAGAACATGAATGTGTATCGTTTCAATGTCCTGTGAACTTTAAACACAAGTTTATTTTACTATATCAGATCATCTTCAGGCTTTGTCAATCAAAACTATGATAATGATAATGATGATGTTGCACTTCTAAGAATATCACTGTCATCTTCTTCACCATGAGAAATTCAAATCTCACAAAACCTGGGATGTTATTATGGAAATCACAGGAAACTTAGTCATCTTATGCCATACTGAATATTGGTAACTGTCAATACCTGCTGCAAAACTATAGTAAGAAATGCAATGCTTTTACTAGCAAAATTTTAGAATAAAGATGGATCCTCACTCAGAAGCCTCCACAAAATACACTTCTTTCTTGCATCAAAATGTAGGCAGCACCTGCTATTTCACAAAATGCAGCAATGATAAGTTGACTGCATGAACCACTCTGAAAACAGTTCCTTTATTTTTCTGAACAATCAAGAAAGTCCTCATCTATTACACTTCTACAAAAAGAACCTTCTTTTCACCATCGTCTCACTGTTGTTTTTTTAAAGCCAACCACCAAATTTTAAGCTTTATCCTCTACAATAAATGCAATTCACTTTGTAACATTGTTGTTCAATATACAGCAAAATGACCAAAACAAGTAAAATAAACATTTATATGCAGAGATCTCTAAGATACACTAATATTAATAGCATAATTAAACATTTCTTGGATGTCCGTTTCATTCTGTACAATTTTGAATAGTCTCTTCTCGATTTACAAAGAAAAATGTTTAATGTTTGAAGTGATTCTAGCAGCTTGTCTGCTGAATTTAGTGTCCAAGGATGCCCTAGATTAACCACCATTGTACCAATGACATGCAATTCAAGGCTTTCCCTCAATTCCCCTTTGGTGCACATGTATTGTGTTGCCTTACCAGTTTATAATTGTACAGATGTGATACATATCAGTTTAAATAACATAAAAACATTTACACTAATTTTAAAACTAGGTACCTGGTTGAAACTGCAGGAAATGCACAGCATGCTTTGAAAATATGGCGACATTCAAGGATATGCCTTTAATTTTGAGTATGGATTTCTTGCAGATTGTCAAAATAGGGCTTGAACTTAACATGAGTGATTCTTATTTTTATTTCCATTTTGCCTACAGCCGTAAGATGTTTGGATGATTGCTGGATTCCATTTGTATGGCACAGTATGAGCAGTTTTACTGAATTCCATATCAAACAACAGGTAAAGTCAACAAGGAGGATAATGGAAATGCTTCTTTAAAGGAACACATATGCATGTGGAAAGGAAAGACTGGACCAATGCATTAAGAAAGCCAGAGGACCTGAAACTGAAAAGATGGGGATTATGAAAACTGCAATGTGAACATATCACAGCTATAATATTTCAAGATAATCACAAAATGTTCCTTCTCAAGCTCCATCTAAATGATGAAATAATGTCTCAGATAACTGGCAAAGATGGCTAGAAAGTCTATATATCCAGCCCATCATCTGTAATGAACATGGCTGATGTCAGTGATCAATCATGACACTAGAAGTATATTTTGTACTCATACATTTAGATTATCTAAAGAATGAAATATTAAGTTCTCATTTATTAAAATTATAAAGCTAAACAATCTTACTGTAAATCTCATCATTAGGGTTTCAATACAGTATAATCTAAAAAAAATATGGTGTTAAAAAGCTGACAATGAACAAACCACAAATTCATGACGCAATTAATCACATCACATTTTTAAAAACAACTACCACTTGAAATCTGAAGGATGTGTTTATGTTTTGCAAGAAGAGGATTTTATGTAACATAATTTTTATATGAATTTTATACAGTGTACATACTTTTAGTGTTAGCTACTAAGAAATACAAGCACAATTTAATGGAAATGATTTTCACAAAAGACACACCACCACATTTGTTTTAGAGAATTTTCTAAACCCTTAATGATGACAATAAACATTACAATTTTAATAAATCATAAGTTATATTTGTTGACCTGGATAATATAAATGCAGATATTTATGTAACTGAATGGTGAATAGATATCATATTTGGTGACTTTATTTTACATTTTCTTATAAATACGTTTAATGTAAATTTTCATTTTGTTTGACATGGCAAGTGGTCCAAGATTCCTTGCACATAAAAGCACACACCTGACAGAACTTGGTTTTGCAGCAAATAATATCAGCAACCAGAGAATGGATAGGTGGGGGGGGACTTTCAAATGTAAACACCATTATCTTCCATGTTCATTGTTACATACATTAATTCCGCAGTGCTCAATGATATAAAAACAGAAGCAGATGTGAAGTTTGAAGCATCAAATCAAGCACACTCTAAGCATCCACACTGGCTGAGGAAAACAAGCATCCTATACAATGGGCACAGGGGGCATTTCCCCAGTGGTAATGAGCATAAAACTTGACCACTTGCCTTCATTAAGTACAAAAGTTAAGAATGTGTAAAGCTATACCTTCAGTCATCATCACCACAAGAAGAACTTTAAAAAAGTTTATACATGGTTAAACAATTGCATAGTTTTGTAATTGTGACTGATCTGAGCCTGAAATTAAGAAAAATTGAACATTATATGGCTGTAGTAACAAATATTACGTTGCAGTGAATTTTATATTCTGTCTAGTGTCATATACAATTATTTTTCAGACTTCAAAGGAAGGGAATCCTGTTGACAATTATTATTACTGAATGTCTGAACCTTTTAGGGTTGACCTCTTCACAAGTATGCTCCTAGTCACATCAAATGAGGTAAACTTAAACTGTCTGTTGTAGTAAGACAGCACTATCAATAACAGGTAATTATATTTTTTAATCATAAGTGATTTTATGTGTTGTACAAGACATAAAAATTTAAAGTTCCGGAGAATTTGACGTAAATACGTCTATACGGTAAGGAGTTTATATAGTGGCGTTATTCTAAATATTTTCTTTATACACGCTTTACAATTGATTGAAGTTTGAGTAAGACAGTACTGCCTACCTTGAATTAGTTACACCTAAGATGGGTCTGTGGTAGCTGAACTATGTTATAAAATTTGTACATTTTAGAGTATCAACATATCGTGCTAACACCATATCTATACAAAATTTTGATCTAGTAGTACTACATCAAGGATTTGACATCAACATTAAGCCAAACGTTTCCTCCATAAATGTGACAAAGCTTTGATTTTCCTCCTTCTTTAAATCAATGTTAAAATCTCCTGTCAATATTATCGGCATTGTATTAGGATCTTCAGTGGCCTTAACTGAAAACATCTTTGTATAATTTCTCAAATGACTCAAAACAAACTAACGCAACAATAGATTTCTTAATAATTCTTATATAAGATAAGTACCTGTGATATTGTAAAACGTTTTTACCAGCACAAAATTATCTAGTCTATGACGCACTTCTTCTACAAGCGATTCACAGCTCAGCTCTTTCTGCAATAACGAAAGCGGATTGTTGACGGCAGTAATGTAACACAAAAATGCCGAGTAAACAGATGACGTTTTCTAGGTAACATAACAATGCATAAAAGCTGACCACTGTTGTCAGTCCATATTTACAAATTGTTGATATTGATTGTTGATACACATTTTTCTTACTTTTTTGCGGAATGACACTGACCCTTCCATATAGACGTATTTACGTCAAAAAAGGTTTAATGAAGGCAGAAATTACTTATCAGATGTTCACCACCTGGGATGGCCAGTTGAAGTTTCCAGTCATGTGATTGATCAAAGAATTAAATTCTGGCAGACTGACATGCATCAATGCATAAACTCATGTATTAGTACACAGGTACTGCAGATACTGTACATACTGCTGTTAATAGAGAGCCTCATTTTTGGACGTGTTCACCAGGTACCACAAATGATGTTACAAGAGCACAAAGAAAGTAGAACTGACAAGTAAGTATGAAAGCAAAGAGGAGATGAAACCTGGATTAAACAAAATGACTGTCTTCTGGGATGTTGTGCCATGTGGTCTGCTAGTATACCAATATTTCAGAGGTGCTTGCTGCCTCCATTATCAGGGCAATGATAATGGGTGCCCTAATGATAGAGGCAGAAAGCACCTCAAATGCTGGTATACTTCTACAACATGGTGCAATATCCCAGAAGACTCATCTTCATACTTGTCACCATGAGAAGATGATACCTCACCTGGATTTATCAGTGAGAAAGAAGTTCAAGGTTCAGGTAATATGTAGCAAAATTATGCTTTACTTTGGGAAATGGAGGGCCAATTTTCACTTATAATGTGAAACCAGGCACATCAGTGACCACAGTAAAGACAGTTATACTATAGAATTGTTGAGTAAAGAAAATAAATTATTCTGCTTCACGATACTGCCTACTCTCAATCTGCCAAAAAAACTGGTATGAGAGAGGCATTACCAGATCCAGCACACAGTTTGGATTTGGCACTATGTGACTTTTGTATGTTTGGTCCACTGAAGGCAGCACTATGAGGAAGAAAGTTCTGGAGCAACAATAAAATGAAAACAGTGGTCAACTTTGGTTTTCAGAGAGAGAGCAAGAAAAATAAAAGAAAGAAGAAACAGAGGACTAAAATATCTAGCAAACCGTGGAACCAGCGTGTCGCTCTTAACGGAGACTATGCTGAGAAGTAAAATAAACTGCATTATTTTTTAAACTTACTGCAATATTGTCTTTACTTACTGGCCAACTTACATATACCTTGCATGTAACAACACAGCATATGACAAATGTACTCTATTGAAAACAAAATATGGTTAGGTATACAAGGAAGTCAACAGATTGGGTTTTGGCTGTCCTAAGAACAAAAACTCAATTGCCACAGTAAATAATATATATGGCAGTATAAGACGCACCTTCCAACAATTCTGTATGCTAAAAGTGATGTCATTAACATACATATGAAAAGAGGGTTGCTCAAGTGGGACATGTACTACAAGTTGTGGTCTTAAAATACACATAACAAACAATTTAATTACCAAATTATTCATAGAAATAAGCAGCATTATAAAAATTAAAACCAATCTCAGCTGAGTTTCAGTCCCGGAGAGCCACTGTTATTTCAAGCAAACGTCTGTTAGCACTGCACAGAAATGCCACACTAGTACAGTGGTAAGATAAAAGACAAA
The DNA here is from genome assembly GCF_000696155.1 of Zootermopsis nevadensis. Next base: position 397,334 of record NW_019060046.1, read on the forward strand.
AAGTGTAATTTCAATCATGACTACCATTAAACGCCTTACACAGTTGCCATTACAATGCATGTATCTTGTTTTTACAATATAATTACACAACAGACATTAGCATTAATGATATCTGCAATGATTCTTAAAAATCATTATTGATACAATATTTAAATTTTTCTTTCCTTCAATGTACACAATGACTTACTCTAACATAGATGTCACTGTTATCACCACAGATTATACTCATAAAACTTCACTGGTGCAAATTTGGAATCCTGTTTGTATTTTAAATAAGGACAAGAATCTTAACAAGAGTTAACACAATTTCAATGCAGTTATATATATCCTTTAATTCTATTTTAGTATTTGGAGAACAGCTTCTTACACTGTTACATATCATCTGACACAAAGACCAAAAATTACTAATTTTCATCCACGCTATAATGTTTCAGGGGAATGTATTGGAAATTAACATCAGAAATTCCAGGTTAAATATTATGAATGAGGAAGCTATGACCTATGGAACAACTCCTATAGCTGCTCATGATCCACAAGGTGCAAGCACCTTATTTGTAGATGTAAACTCTGAAGAGGTGCACTTACCAGAAAGATGAAGATGTTTAGAAAACTGTGAATTGAACAATCTACCATTCAAGGTTGGGCTATGAACCTCTTCCAGCTAAAATACACAGTTTTCAAGGCCAATCGATGACTCTTCTGGATTATAATTAAAAATCTTTATAGTACACAGTTCTTCTAACAATACATTTTCCAATAAATAAAGCAGATTAATGTCCAAGTTCACTGCAATATAAGTTAGTAGCTTTGCTGCCAATAATATACAATATGAAAGAGATCATTACTAAGGCTAATAAAATCATTACATCCTGACCTGCAAGTAACCTGTAAGATGCAAACAAAACCATTCACTGAGAGACAGCATTTTCAACAACAGTCCTGTTATCTACAACGATGACTCTGGCTGTAAGAGAATATGATTTTGGAATGAAACTTACAGTGGATGCAAAATAACTCTGAGCTTGGATGACCCATTACAAATGCACATGCAGAATGAAGGGGATACTGCCTAATATGCATTCCTTTCAAAACCTGCCAAAATTAAGACATAGGAAATCAGTGAAGTGGTATATTTATTCTATAATCAGCACACTCTATGTGACAACCATTTATGATCACTATTTTATGTTGGAGACATCAAACTGACAAATTGGATAATGTAATCAGGACTCACCATGTGACAGTGTCAAATTTGAATTATCAAACAATATATATATAAATAAAGAAGGCAAACAATTCTTAACCTTTAACATACAGTACAAGGAGATTTAGTAATCTGTACTGTGGGGCAAAGTAGAATGGTAACTCCTGGGGCAAGAGTCTAGTGATATGATACTGCAATGCATGGCCAAGCACAACTAGCTGGATCATGCATGAGCTGCAACACATGGACCATAAAGGTTATGCTTACAGACCTCTCATAGCACATTTTCCCAGTTTTACTTCCAGATGGGATCCAGTAGAAAAGTGTGACAATGTGCACTACAGCATAGCGACCCACTTCAGAGATTAGCAATACCAATAAAATATTAAAAATAACCCTTGCTAAAAATTCTTGAACCTTTCTATTCTGGCCTGAAAGAACAGCCAATACGGATTTATTTGAATTCATAGCTGAGAAAAGTCTGCAATCTACGGATTGCATTTCAAAGCCACCTTTATACTTTTGTGTATACACTTTGTGTATGTAAGGAAACGTCACTAAATTATTACCATGAATAAAACTGTAGTGATAAGACATCCATGACAAAGCTTTTATGATCATGAACCCTCCCCCTTCCCTCGGTGGTTGCCACTGTGGCGATAACAGTGGTGACATGGTGGTGATTATAACAGCGACGATAGTAATGACTGGTGATAATGGTAACAGTAGCTGTGTTGGTGGTGTCTGTAATGCTGACCTGCAACATCATAATATAATGCAAGCCACAGAACTGACAATGATACCATTATGCAACACTTTGCACTGTAAAAAGTTCTGCAGAATGAAAATTCTTTCTTGAATAGTGGCAGGCACTTACACAGTAATAAACCTTTGGGTTCTACAAAAGACAGGCAATTTATATACTGGCTGAGTGAATATCAGCTTCTATATATATATATATATAAAAAGGTCAACACCATGCAGTGCACATAATTAAGACCTCCTTACAGATCACACATGCGTCTTTGATTCTCAATCTAACAGCCGACTAAAAGAACCCTTTAATTCACTTACATTACAATATAAAGCTGTCACCTTATATGAGATAGTGTTTTATTCCATTCATAATACTGTCTCAATTTTGGAAGTAAATGAAGCCAAAACTTTAACAAAAACATCTCTTAAAACACAGACATCTCACCTTCCCAGACTACATAAGCAAGAGATTTAAAGTAAAATTTACCTGCTGCAGTTGCTGTGTGGTAGTAGTGGCAACAGTTGTGCTATTGCCATGACATCACAACAGCTCATACTGGCGCAGGTGCATGCGCTGGATGATGTCACGGCAGTCATTGAACACACGCCGGATGTTCTCTGTGTCCACCGCACATGTGAAGTGAGGATAGCAATAATGCTTCCCATCCCCACTTGCTGTGCTGATACGCTGGAACATATCAAACGCTAGTGTCAACTACAATAAAATCACCATCAATTATTTGAACCATGTTATTTGAAAAATATAAAGAGTACTATGAGTCATAACTCAAAATTAAACGATATAAAAGTATTACATCAAGGAATGTTAACTCAGCATTTCATGGTAACAAATGTTCTTTTCACAGTATTTTCTTCTTACTTGTTCATAAAAGTATTTTTTACAATGGACAGATGAGGATAACACTGTACAACTCCAATATAATATGGATTTATAAAACTTGAAAAAATGCTTGGATTAATGAAAATACACAATATCAAAAAATCATTGAAATACATAACATTCAAGTCCATCTACCAGTTTGTAATTATGCATGGAATGCTAGAATATGGCTCTAAGGTTTAAAAATATACTACTGTTAAGAAAATATATGCTTTTTTAAACAGTTATCATGGAGTTATAATGAAGAATAATGCGATATCTTTTGTATTTATTGAACTAAAATTTCCTCTACAGTATAAGAATTGTATTTTCCAAATATACAAAAGATGTATGTATAAAAGTACTACTAATGTACTCCCGTGTGCATACATGGGCACGCACGTGTACATGCGCACACATATATATGTGAGGTAAAGTCAAAGTTCATAACTCCTTCAAGAGGCATTTCCTGTTTTACAGGTCTTCTGAAAGAACCAAAAATGACACACATTGAAATCAACAGCATATTACATAGATCATGCCATACCATTCTGCATGATGACCTTAACTTGCATTGTGTGTGAAGACACCTTGTTCCACAGGATCAGTGTGATAAATTATCCCTATTAGCTGGGACATGACTGACAAAAATCATATTTATCCAGGCATTCTGAGTGGGTTATCCAGATTAACACGATAAAAGAAATAAACAAGGATCCCCACACACAACTCTTCTATTGCACAGGTTTCTAGTTCTACAAATCTTGCAACATTAATGTTACATTTAGGTATTTCAAATTTATAGTCCAACAACAGAATGTAATTTAGTCCCATGGGTCAGTCTCAATCATCATTATCATAAGATCAAGTCCCACCTGGACCACATTTATATTATTATTGCCTACAATTGTAAATATTTTATAGATGTTTTAGTTGCTGTGCATTATTATTATTATTATACTGTATTTATTCAAATATCATTCATTCACACACAAGATGCTTATTCCACTTTCTAACACTTTCAAGAAAGAAGTCATTGCTTGAATGAAAATAACAGTAAAGACCAAAAAGTGACAAATTATATTAATGTCCCATTCTAGACATCCACAGAAGTATGCACAATGACCGATAAAACCTCAATAGTGATAAAAAATATAATACCATACTTACTACGACCAGTTTGCTTCACTGCTGCTATCACTGCCATCTGAATGGATCTCAACATCACCAATATTTCAAACTATGATATCACTACTTTTTAAACATGAGCATTTTTATTTGTATGTACTAGACAGACCTTCTGCAATACTTCTTTTTTTGTTTAAACATTTTTTGCAACTGGCCTTGGCTCGTATAGAATCCCAATTCCAATTTCTTTCATGATTTATAGTGCCTTCAACTCATACATTTCACTAGATATCAAACAACCACAATGCCACCATTTATTTAAATACAGAGAGGTTTTCTTCTGCCTCTGGGAAGTTTGCTTTTTGCTCACAAGAAGTCCACTGGTGGCTACTACTTTTGTGCAAAATAGGTTTATTTTTTAGTCTCAGATGCAACTTTCACTCCTACTTTCTGATCATCGCATAATACCCTATTTTTTCTCCTTCTGAAGAAATCTTCAGTTTCTATCAGATGGTAAACAATTGCAGTCACTTAGTTTCATTCATTTCCAACAGCTGTATTTTTCTGTGTCATCTTGGCATTTTACAGAAGGAGCACATGGAGTGAGGCAAGGTTTGTATGACATGTTCTGCTCAGTATCACTGTCTAAACAACATTTCTCGAATCTACGCACAAATACCTACTTTACCATCCAATTGCATAAATTAACCAGTATCAAATCTATAAGTGCAGATTCCAAGTAAAATGACATGGATGATTATAGCTGACCCCAAAAACACAGAAACCTGTTGTTAATGAAGTAGTAGTGCACTGATATGTGCCGTGTAGTGTCTGCAACTCACATAATAAATGTCACAGCAATTTCACTGAACTTCATTCTTTCTGTCTCCTTGAAGTATCAGTTCCACTGTACAATACACTCTAATGTTGCGGCTACTCTTGTGTTGAACAACCTCTTGAATTCACAATGCGCATGCAAGACACTGATATGTTTTAAACATCAAATCACATACTCTGCCTTCTGTTTGACCATCATTGCCATGTATGTCAATACACTGTTGCCAGCACATTAAACATAACTCCCTGCTCCTACCTCCCCCCCCCCCAATTCTTCCTCATCAATGGTTTATGTGCAATAAAGTTTCTTTCTTGAAAGAATTATGGGACACCCAGTACATTTCTGGAGCCACTACAGTACTGCTTTTGAGATAAATTTTGTATTAATGCAACATCCATCAAATATAAATTCCTATTTTCTAACTTCTTTACTAAAATTTGACCAAAGAAAATAATTCTTCAAGCAGAAATATTCTATTATCAATATTTCATGAACATACAAGTTTTGATATATGCTATGGTTCTTGAATGTACCTTATTTTGTGGATGCACAATGAAACTTAGCGATAACTGTTAAGAACTGATTTATGATATAATACATAGTGTGAGTAAACATACTGAACATGATGTTATTAAAGAGTTCTCAGTACTGTATTTATAATTATTGTACCCATTCAACAGAATCTGAATATATCTCAACTTATAGTCATGAGTGACCATATGACAACGTAAGTGAGACCATGACATGCAGATTTCTCATGAATAGCACATGATGCTAATTTCAAATTATACTCTTATGGTATTTCATGGGCCAATGTGAGATGGAGGAAGGACAAAGAAAAATTGCTAGGCATAAGTTCTATGACAAAAGCATTAAGCATACCTAAAAACAGGCCATTATAAAGAGATGGCCACTATCTTTATTCCAGAGAATTGTACATAAGAATTTATCTAACAAGAAATAAAATTATTTTTACTTAAAATTTTTTGGACAAAATCTGCAGATAATTCTCTAAGTACTTAATCACATTCAGAACAAAATATTCCTTATCCGTTAAGCAAACACCCACCAGGAACTCATCACGAATGAAGTATTTGGCTCGGATCACTTCAGGGTCCTCGCCAGGCTCAGCTGTCGCATCTATTGGTGTCTGATATCGTGAAAAATCAGCAAAATATTCCTCTAGACGTGACTTTCCAGCCTTTATCTTCTCAGCCAACAAGTCTTGTTTGTTGAGAAATAGAATCACTGATATTGTCCTCAGCCACCTGAAACATGAAATGATTTGAAGACAGAAATCTTCATACTCACCGCTGTGAAAACCTCAAATCTTACATGAAATGATTTTTTAATCATCTGTTTGTACTCCAAAAAATTGTTGGAGTTATCTTAAAAATAATACTGATGCAGCCATAAATTAAATTAGAAATATCTGCAGGACAACAAGCTCCTTTTAAAATATCACTCAGGATTTAACTTCAGGTATTTAAGACTGATGAAATATTTACATAACATGACAATCCATTCCTCACCTGGTTGTTACCATTAAATATAAAGATCATATACATCTCAAACTTACATGCAGAGCGAGTTTTAAAATAATTTTGGGGGGGATAAACCTTATGGCCTGAACGTTACAAATAGAATGAAACCTGAACAATTGGGTTCAAACTTCAGTACAGTAACATACCTATTGTTCCAAATACTTTTAAAGAGGTCAAGAGATTCTCTTAGCCGATTCTGTGTAGGGTCTTCCCTAAGAACCATGTTATAGCTGCTACAGGCCGTCACAAAGATGATGGCGGTCACGTCATTGAAACATTGAATCCATTTCCGTCTCTCATCCCGCTGCCCACCCACATCAAACATACTGAAAGAGATATATTTATTACATTCTGTATGCTATCATCAGTATTACACATCAAAAAATTATGGGTGTTGCAAGCAGTCTTCTGGGTTGTAACAGTAAGTCTAACAGTGCTGACTAGGATGGGTTTACATTTGACTTTGCCTGCTCCTGTTTCACAGATTATCCATAAAGGCAGGGCCACGACGAAAATCTATGAAGAGTAGTTATACATCACATCATTCTCTGGTGGATACAGTCTCCAAAACATTAGAATTTTATCATTTCATGTCATGTGAAAGCTTCATGTAAAAAGAACCCACAATTTTTCTTTGATCTGGAATGTAAATTTATCTGCAGTAGGAACATTAAAATATTTGAGAAGTAAATATGAACTCTAGAACTATTATATTTCTACCTGCTGACAAATTTTGACCACATATAAGAAATATGATAGTTGTTTGTGGCTCAGTCTTCAACTGAAACTTTAAAAATCATGAAAGTAGGCCCACATAGTATCACATATCAGGAAACAGAAAGTGTTAAGCTAAAACCAAATTCAAGTAAAATGAGAGAAATTAAACTAAACATAACACTATAAAACCTATTAGTGAGTCTATAAATATTTGTGGATGTCAATGTTTATTCCTAAGAGGTCACAGAAACAGCGGACCACCAAATTTTCTGAAAAGCCCCCAAAATAAAGTCAGTTACTTCTGTTTCTTGATGACATCATTAGAAGCATTAATTACTATGCCATATGCAGACTGGAATTAGAAATGCCCTATACTTGTCACCAAAAGTGCAAGATAGTAACCTGCATTAGCAAATGAAGCAACAGCTATACCTTCAATGGAACAGTTTAATATTAGTATTGGGTATGTTTACAAAGATCAACTGGAGAATACTATCCATAATTTCAGCATTTCACAAATGTTATGGTTTAAATTTAATGGAGGCATTGTCAGAATATCTTGAAAAATATTACTTAAATATTAAATTCATACTCAGACAAGGATATACTGGTGCTCTGGCAATGAGTGGCCAGGAAAATGATGTACAGGCATATATATGTCAGGCAAAAACACTTATTGTGGTCCTGCCAGCAGTCTAAGTTTAGCCATCAGATCAGTAAGCTTGTTCAATTGTTACAATCAAATTTTTTTTGCAAATGTTCTCAACAGATTTCTGAACATTCTTGTTTCTCTGCCTGTTACAATAAGCTCTTGAGAGCAGTCATTTTTAGCTTTATATCATGAAGGTATTTAAGGAGTATGCCTAAAACAAAAGACTGATTAAATGTAACAAATATACAGGGTGTCGGTAAAATAATGGTGGGTTAACAGTCATAGTTTTGGAACAAAGCATTCTCCAGTTAGATGGACCTCCTCCACATTTTGCCGCATTCATGCGGGATTACCTAAACCAAACATTTCCTCAGCGATGGGTTAAACAAGGAGGGTGGATAGCCTGGCTTCCACGCTCTCCAGATCTTACCCCTATGGATTTTTATTTGTGGGGTTATGTGAAGCAACAAGTGTTCTCTGTCCAAATAATAAATTTGGACCATTTGAAAGAACGGATCACTTAAGCTGTTTCATCTATCACACCGGATGTTCCCGGTCGTATATGGCAAGAGCTTGAATATCGTCTTGATGTCTGCAGGGCAACTAAAGGAGCACATATCGAAATCTACTGAACAGGTAAGATTCTTGGAGAGTTTCTCTTTATTTTGAAGTTTATTTCATGTCCCTATCGTGCTTTGTTCCAAAACTATGACTGTTTGTTACCCCACCATTATTTTACGGACACACTGTACATACAGAGATATTCATGCATACAGCAACATTTCAGGTAATGAAGCAAGAATGAATGAACTTTCTTCATAATGAAGACGTCTAGAATTCTGGTTAAAACATCTGTTTAGACTCACTAACTTTCTTGTAAAACTCCTCCAATTACACATTCCAACCTATGCTGCAGAAGGCTAAAAAGTTTCACGCATAACTACTCTGACATTTAATCCAGACCACAGCAACATATATATTAGTATTAACTACATAACACAGGATAAATGGTCATATTACAGCAGCTATGTGAAAACATGCATTTCTGTGAACAAATGAAATATCAAAAATGGAAAATTTAATGTTGTTAATAAACCCAACAGATCAGAAAAGGTAACAAAGACAATGCCAGAGATTCTGTAACTCACACTTTTTAGAAACAAAACAGTAAATTTTACTTGCAGAGGATTAAAAAAAGTCCATTCCATAAAAGCATTAAAGTTTTCAGACTTCTATTTACACCCCTATAAACGAAACTTCAAGTGATGTCATATGTAGTATTACGCAAACAAGCGCCAAATATCCATGATTAAACAGTTCAAAATTTATTAAACTTTAGGCTGACTACTGAAGGAAACTACTCGAGAAGCTAAAAAAATCACTCCTCTTGCTTATCAAACACATCTGACAAAAAGATATTTAGTTGACTGTCTTTTGGATTGTTGTGCCATGAAGTCTGGTAGAAGTGTACCAATGTTTCAGAGGTACTTTCTGCCTCCATAACTACAGTGACAAACTTCCATCAGACAATACAACATTATAACCCAGAAAATAGTTATGATCATACCCGCTGCTGTGAGAACTTCCAAATTTGATCTCTAATTAAGCATTAGTAAATGAACACAATTACATTGTCAATGAAACATAAAGGAAATATGTCAGCATTTATGAAGAAACAAGACATACAGATGACTATGAAGTTATATACTGTGCATATAGTCATGCTTAAAACATCTATCACTGGTGACCACACTTCTTTAGGAAAAATAACTAACATTATACTTACTGAAAATTGACTTTTTCCACTTGAAACCTTGTTTCAAATATACCCGATGTTAAAACCCGACACCTCAGGATATCCTGGAAATATAAGATACACTACTTACTAATAATTTTATTGTGGTATACCCATTGATTAAAGCATGAATGATAGAAATCTGAATGTACATATTTGGTCTACTAGTGAAATCAAACACGTCTGTGCATTTGCCAGCACAAGCTTTCATTTGTTCATGAAGGTACAACAAAAGATACTCAAGATACCTTATAATTTGGAAGTGCAAAGCACGCAAAAAATATCTGTACCCTGAATGCTGAACCACTAAGAGAAATAAGCTTTTGATAATTTGTTAATATTTAGCTACACATATAAACAAAAAAACCCTGATATGCATGAGTTCAAAATTAACATAAGAAGATTATTCTTTGCATTTTTCATGGACAGTGTTACAACCAAGAAGACTAACACCAACATCTTCACACCGTAAGAACCTCAAATCTCAAATACTGCCACATGCCCACTTACATGAGCACATCATAAAAGAGAGTAACTGATGAAGCAGGTGATTACAGAAAAGTAAAAAACTGTCTACTTGAACTACCAGAATGACTGGTATAATTATATGCAAGCTTCACGTCTTCTTTTGTGTCTATGAAAGGTGTGTCTAGCAGAGTTCCAAAAACTAACTTCACTATGGAACCCTTCTAAAGTCCCGAAGTACCAATGAAACCCTTTAAAAAGGCATGGAGGTATGACAAATAGCCAGAATGACGCTGTGAACAGACTTGCTGTCATTAACATTTAATGAGTGCAGTCACCTCCAAAGTAACCACCTGCCTTCTGACTTTAAACACAAATTCAAATGTCTTTGCTAGGACTAAAAATATTTTTCTGAAGTCCTTTCAGTACTATCATCACAAAGTTAGAAAAATCCTGACCACATCATTACTTTTTCTCTCCATTATTGTGTTGTAACAACTTCCCACTTATAATGTACTGAAGTTCTGATCATATGATTACCTTTCTTCTCCATTATTGTGTTGCTTGCATCATCTAAGTACCTATATGAGAATTTGAGTGACATAAATCCAGAGTACACTTTATGAAGAATGAAAATGGTGGCTCATTTACAAGTCCCCACAGTTTTGTAAACAGGATGAGAAACTATCAGTAAACTACTGAAATTTCATTTAGCTGAATAATTTAGACAGCTTGAAATACATACTACTGAACCACTAGTCCCAGAACACAATTTAATTGAATCCGCTATTCCCACTGAGAAACTGAAACTTTATAAAGATCAAAGAATTGATTAACTTCAACTCAACTACTGCAACCATGTAGCAGGAGGACCCTGCACTCAGACAAATATGACAGACATGGAACCAGGAGGAATTACCACAACAATGGAATAAATCGGTAATTATTCCGGTGCTATTCATGAAGAGAAGACACACCTAACTATGCAATAATGTGGCAACTGCTGCTTAGTTTTAGAATCATAACTGCATGTCCAAGTTTCACCATTTCCTACCTTTTTATGAAGCTTTGATTCAAGTACATCAGAAGTCACAGATAAGTGATCTTTTTTCCGTTCCTGTGTCAGCAGTTGTAGAATGATGAACTCTGCTGAGACATGCCTCATTCCCAAATATTCAGTTAAAATGGCTATATACAGGCCTACCAAATTACAGTATCTTCAGCCATCTCATGAATAATCAATTATCTTCAATGTCACACTAAATCATGAAACTGAGCTAATGGTTTAACGTTTCTACTGACTGAAAGGCATCAACGTTCTTGTAGATATTCATACCTCTTTAGAATGAAGGAACCACTCAAAACTCATTCTCTGCTCATTACTGCATGAACAAATGCTACTTGTTAACAAAATCTAATGCATGTGCACTGTTATCCTCAAACTGTCTCCATCCCTTGGCACAGTAATTCATCAAAATAGTTGTTATTCCTGTTGATCAGACCTTGCATGCACATGTTATTAATGCAAAATATATTTTTCAGTTGTAATGCTAATGTCTTTGCATACTTTCTTAAAATTTATACAAGTGATAAATATTTACAGGCCAAGGGCAACTAAATAAACATATAATTTTCAGAACAAGTGTTCTGTAACACTACATTTCAGTGGTTTGTGTGGAATTTAGAAGATTGAACTACAATCTGTTGACACAAAATACGATTTTCTTAGATAAAGCATTTTTCCAGTATTATTAGTCTCTAGCAAAATGCAAAATGCATGAAGTCATTACCAATATAAGTTGCAAATGTATAAAGTGAATAGTTAATGAAATGAAGCAGCCGGTACAATGTACAATGAAGCAGAGCCTGCCTCTGTAGTCTTCACCATAAAAGTGGGATTACCTGTCATAATTTTTAATCCAATGCTACTAACCTGTTCAGTAGGTGTGTAGTTCGGTTGTTTGATTATGTGCACTTTGTCTAGGAAGCTGAAACAAAGAACAAGGTATCATATATGTGTAAAATATCATATGAAAAATTGTTAAACACATTCACTACACTTTTTCAGACAATATACAGATTTAATATATTTAACCTCAAATCTATCTGTTAATTTATATGTCAAACATTGTCAAAACTTATATATATGTACAGCTATTGGTATTTTATTCTAGAAGCAAATTAATATTTCTCACTAAAATCAAAAGTAGCTGAGCCCAAAACAAATGATTAATGTTTGTCAGAACACAGAACAATCAAACAAATGGTAAAAATTATCCCAAAGCCAACTGAAGAGTGATAGAGGCCCACTTGTCTGGGATTATAATGATAACTTATTACAAATTTCAAAGTTTCTGAGAATAATTATTCTAATGTATATTCAGTGCACTTGTATTTTGTTCTGTGTTGTCCACTACTGCAACAAATTTTAAAAAAAAAGATCTGGACATGCTTGTATGTCTTGCTTCCATAATTACAACATACAATGGAAAAAGGTATTATAAGCTTTTTGTCATCTCTTGCTGCAGATCATGTTATCCAGTAACATTAACTTAAACATCTCCATTTTTCCAGGCAGTTGTGTCTTGTCAAAAATGAGAAGAAGGTTCTTGCCATTTGAATCACTGACACCATTTCTGGTCTGTTCAAACTTGTTTTGGGGTGGGATGAATGTATGCAAGTATAATCGTGTAGGAACTTTTAGGTTTCACCCAGGCCCTCACAAATGGCTCAGGATTGAGTCTAATAGCAGGCTTTCTTCCTCCAGAATAGTTGCATTTTGAAGTCATGCCAGAGTTACGATTCTACCTAATACATCACAGGCACACAAGCGTCAAATAAAAACCCCCATTCTCAACAAATTCCCCGTTGCGGGCAATTCCTTGTTAATGTTTTTTACCAAACCTGCCAGAAAGAACCAGCCTTCCTAATTCAAGCCTATGATAAAATCGAACAAACGTAGAGGGAGCCACGTTGCTTCTGTGTAACTCAAAACTAATGTCAGATTCTGAACTAAATCCAATTAAAATGTCGATTTATTGGGCGCTAACAAAACACCGCAAGGGGAGCAGAAAAATATATACCCTACGTAGTCATTGATTCACAACCACTTCTGGCTTTATCACATTTCAACAGCAAATAACCTCCCAGGTACCTATTTCCATACACAATTCTACCATTCTTTCCAACGGATGGGTACGTATTGTCAGGTGAAAATTCGTTACATCATAATCTAGCTACAACCCCTACCTGGCGTTGTATGCTATCACAACCCTTCGGGATAGTCTGGGGGAGGATTACGCCATTCCCACCCCCCGCCCACGACCTTGACTATTACGCTTCAGTGTTTATTTTCCACTCGCTGCCATTTTTAGTTTGGCCGCGATCTATAAATAGCAAGCCCGGTCTTTGCTCGGCTCGGAACGGCGCGGCTCTGGGTCCCTGGACTTCACCGGCACGGCTTTGTACTCGCGACATTGCTACAAACACAGCGAGCATTCCGCTAAAAAGTTTTTCATTTTGTTCTAAGGTCGTATTTGTAACACCATCGCTATACATTGCAATGCAAAGTTTTCATATTTAATGTTCGGCTACTGCACAGAGGAAACAGATCCTTTTCAATGTGGCACACACTATTAAAGCTGCCATTAAAACCTTTATATACCAAGAAACGGGTTCGTTTATTCGGCGTGTTTTCTAGCTGTCGTATTGGCAGACATGGAGATCCGGACTGTGAAGGTGGAGTGCAAGATCAATAGTTGAGGCGAGGCGAGGCAAGGTTGTTGCCGTTGCTAGCTAGTCGCCAATATAACGCGCTACCTCAACAAAAATTCACTCGTTGCAGGACTGAGTCAAGAAACGGGGGCTTCCCCCCCATACAGAAAAAAGAAATGCATGTCCCGCGAATCGCATTGTTCAGTACGAACCATGACGACACTAATTACAAACCCAGATGAAATGGGCCTATTTCTACCTACATTTGATGATCAAAAAATTAAGATTTCTGCCAACTTTGGTGCGCCTGTTAATTCGGAAAAAATTGTCCTCCCAATAGATAGAGTAGTATCCTCCTTCAGAAGCTGATAATCTCTCAGATGGTTAAATTCCCTGCATATTGAGGAACCAGGATATGCACTACCGCGTTCGGAATAACTCGACACGAAGCCTAATCCTGTGCCAGTTGAATCCAGCTACATATATTCTTTTAAAATGCATTAAAATATTTTTCTCATTCATACGCCTAGAGTCCTGAATGACCTCTTCCTTTCAGGGTTTCCTACTAAAATTCTGCGTGAATTTCTCATGTCTATATGCACCCCGCACATGACATCCTCCATAATCCGACAATCCTAATATTTGTCGAACAGCAAAGATTATTAAGTTCCTCACTGTGCAGTGTGTTTCCTGTTACTTTCTCATCCCTGGGTCCAAACACTCTGTAGTCTATGTTACTCTGCACAACACACACGTCATGCCGGCTATAAATTTACAAATGATGACTACTAGGGCTGTTAACGAAGTACAAACACTAGATAGTGTATGCTTTATTAGTCCCTTACTCTACCTTTGTAATATTCTTTCTGTATATTTTACACTTTTACAGGCTTAATTCTGGACAGTTATACATGGGATGGAGATTGCATTTACACATGCAAATATTACATTTCATACTGTAATTGTGATATTGTTTACTGTCATGACAAGACCTGGATCACAAATTTTACTTCTGACTTTCTCGTTTGTAGCACTTATTTCAATGTAAACAATCGTAGATAATCGATATCACCCATTTCGTAATTTCAAGTCAAGATATGGCTAGCATTTAAAAATAAAGTCGTCTACTGAAACTGTGTAATACTGCATGGTCCAGTCTGTAAGAGCATTTAAAAGCTGTTCAGCTAGTCAACAAATTCCCTACTTTTATGGAACCCTAAGGTTCATCACACATTCACAAGAGCCCGCCACTGGTCCCAATCCTGAACCACACGAATCCAGTCCGCACCGCCCCATCCTATTTATCTCAGATCCATCTTAATATACCTCCCACCTACGTCTAGGTCTTCCCAGTAGTCTCCTTCTTTTTGGCTTGCCCACCAAAACCCTGCATTCCTCTTCTATCCCATGCGTGCTACATGCCCCGCCCATATCACCCCCTTGACTTGATCAGTCTAATTATATTTGGCGAGGAAGCTCCTCATTATGCAACTTTATCCAGTGTCCGAGAAATTCATCCCACTTAGGTCCAAATATTCTCCTCAGCACCCTGTTCTCATACACACTCCCTTGATGCCAGAAACCAAGTTTCACACCCGTACTAAACTACAGGCAAAATCATAATTTTGTATATTTTCAAATTTGGGGTTTTAGACAGCAGACGAAAGACAAAAAGTTCAGAACAGAATGGTAGCAAGCTTTACCCGAATTCAACCTGCTCTTATTTCCCTCATGAATGGAACTTTTGTAAGTTACTCAACTTTGCCACATTTTCAAAGAATGAATTAGCTATCTTTCAGTTTTGATTTTGCCCTGCTTTCTCGTGATGAGATTAATTTCTGTTTGCTTACAGGCCAATCTCCTTACTAGCGTCAATTACAGCTTCTGTGTTTTCTTTATGGTATTTATGTTACCCCCCAATAGACTTACAACAGCAGCATAGACCAGAAGCTGATGTGCCCCATTCAATTTCAGTCCCACCTTGTTTTCTTGGGCCTTCCTAAAGCAAAGTTGAAAAGCAATGGCGACAAATTATCTCCTTGCTTTATAGTATTTTGAGTACAAAACGCGTCAGAAAAATGTTTACCTGTACGGACTTTAATACAGTTTACATTTAAACACATTTTAAATAAGCCTAACTATTTTAATGATACTCCTGCCGCTAGAATTACGAACTGCAACTGGACTCAGCAGACGGCAGAAACGAGAATGTACAAATTAAGGTCCGGTAGATTGTGTACTTCATTATTTTTATTGCGTGGATTTAAAACTGTATATTTTTTTATTAAAACATACCTGAATTAAGTTTATCTAAAATTGTTTGTTTCGAAACATTCTTTTTCATAAAATTTCAACACAACACGCCCACGCAAATCACGAGCTGCCAGGTTTTTGGTTATTCATCGCTACGGAGGTACGTTCTAGGTACTAGCGGGTTAAAAAATATCACCTCTCATACAAAATGTAACATTTCATAACTTCATAGAAAAAGTAAGTAAAAAAGTAAAGCAGTCCCACTATAAACTATGTAGGCGCTTGGGAGGAGAGGATGTATAGCTCCTACTCATTCTTAACCTCGGCATTAGATGGGGTGTCAGCGTCACGCCCCGGCCGCGCTGTACCCCCAGGGAAAGACCCCGGTACCCATTGGATAGGAGGTTGGGTGGGCCCTAGAGCCGATCTGAACGCAGAGGTTAGAGGAAAAATCCTCTGCCCCGAACTCCGGTCGTCCAGTCCGTAGTCAGTAGCTGCACTGACTGAGCTACCCTGACTCCTCCTCACAGAGCAATTCTTTATTCAAAAACTAATATTCGCTCGACTAGTACAGAAATTCCTTGCCTATTGCGAACATATTCCATGTACCGAGTTACATAACGCAATTAACCAGGCCGATAAGATGTCAAACCGATTTCAGTTCACGAATCTGATATCGAAAGACCCGTAACCCTGCATACTAAGAAAACAGTTGCAGCTGTATGTACGATTTGAAACTCTCCCTATGGGAAGCACGGTCTCCGCACAAGTCACAAAACACAGCAAGAAAGGGGATAGAACTCGATTACAACGTTCAGTGGGCGATAGCTTTTATATACTATCATAAAAGTGTAATTATTCCGACGTCTATGTACCGGGTGTCCGTAAATTAGCGGCCGATTTTAAGGGCGTGTTATTATTTATTTATAACACAAACTAAAAACTTACGCAGTGCAAAACAGTCAAACAACCATCAAGTTTTTTTAATGTGATCACAGAAGTTCATAAGTTTTCCGTATGTTATAATTAATTAGACGCCCTTCAAATCGTTCTCTAATTTACGGACATGCTGTATCATAAACAAATTTTCGAAAGGCAATCTAAGAAATGAGATGTGCACGATAGAAACTTAGTTCCGAAACGCGTCCACGGAGACGGACATGGCGCCCAGGGTCGTCCACTCTCTTGAGATGTCCATCAGTCACGCACAATGCTGAAACGCCCAGCAAGACGCGTGTGACATGTACAAATACGATGTGGATTGAAAGGTCTCAACCAACCACGAGTCGAACGACACGGAGGTTGCCGAAAGTGAAAGGCCGTGCGGTAGTACGTGCTACAGGACTGGCAGAGTCGGACGGAATAAGCTCCAGCGAAACACCGTTTCATAGATATCCAACTGGTCCGCAATGCTTGCCAGGTCAAAATCTGTGTCCTGGTGGACACGAAAGATAATCAAAACCCTCACAGTTCACAGAACTTTGGCGGTGAATTCTTTAAATTAAAATGTGTATCGCACAGAGGAGTGTAAAACGAAAGTAACTTACCACTCAGTTCCGCTACACATCACTTGAAATAAGTGAACTTCAATAGAAACAGTCGGAACGTTTAAAATGGACTGTGAGAAAATCCTGAAGATCTGTCTGGGTGTTCGTACATTCAAAATGTCAGGGGAGCGCGCGCGCGGGGGGGGGGGGGGGGGGGGGGGAACTTCATATTGAAGAACATACTAGCAAAAGATCGGTGAATCAAAGGAAGACATACACCAAACCCATGGTAAACAGTTGCCCGGAATTCGGTATGTTTCTGACCTTTTGGTTTGGGAACAGCTAACACATAACTGCACTTACCTGTTGCATCTGAAACATATCAACTACTTACTATATGATTCACTTCAATATCCTTTCAAATTAATTCTCCATTAATCATCCTCTCATTTGATGGTGACAGCGCAGTTAAAAAAGGCAAAAGTAATAAATAATTAACAATGCCCGTAGTTGCACCCAGGGCAGAGAAAAGAGAACGAAAAACGATGACCCGCGTCGGAAATTTCGAAGAAAAAAAAAGGGAACTAGAAAATGAGAAGTTTCTGGACCCATGTTTACATGAACTTTTTTCACCGTTTTGATGTTTAGAATTCGACCTTACATTGATCCCATTAGTAAATAAATTTATGCGTGTCAATGAAATTAAAAAGTTGGAAATCAAAAAGAGATCAGCTGAATTTTAGATACAGCACTACAATATATTTGTGGCTTAAATTATATAACATGCATAATGCATCTTATCTGCATACTCACTATTTTGCGCAGTCGATTAGCTGGTATTCATTTGACCTTTCAAAACAAGCTTGAACCCCTCTATCTTTCCATAATATTTCCGTGTGTTCGTAGAATTCCTGAAAAAGATAAAATTTCAATTACTTACAGGTTCAATTATTATTATTATTATTATTATATACTACAAGGAAAAGTCAGAAAGCAAGAGGTTCTGATTTTACTTTCAAGTATCGCTACTTCAAATGCACGATCACTACAAATGAGGAAATTAACAAAAATAATGAGAAAGCGCGACGTTCTTTGAGGTCTTCCAAAGTATTTTTTCCATTGTTTTTATTTTATGGAGACCTGTAACTCATTTTCGCAAAGCATTCCTTCCTAATGAACGGTTATAATAAAAATTTACTACAGAATCTGTTGCTAAACCTCCATATATGACCTCAACCTCCCTAGCCTCTGTTTATAGGGGAGTCAACACAAATTCCAGAAATATTTATATTATTGAAGCGTCGTTAAAATATGTTATTATTCAAGTCCTAAAACAGCAAATAAAATTTAAAACCTAACAAGTTACATGCACGCATAGTTTAACTATTCTGGGCGTTCGCCAGATTTTGACATTTTGATTGGCTGCTGTCAGTGACCTCTTCGTAGGTGGGATGTCAGGGGTCTGTGAAGCTTGGTTATGACTCCCCAGGTGACAGGGGCAGCCTGGAGACACCAGACGTGGGGATTCCCAACTCAATAATTTATCATAATCTACTTTTATCTCTTCGTAACAGCATGTTCATGTCAGGTTGCACACCACGATTCGATTTCCAGGTCCTCGTCTGATAACAGGCTGGCATTTAAGAATGTGGAGCTTCATACTATGTATGGGCACATCATGCAGCGTGTTTCTACAAGCCCACAGAGCGTTATATACTATCCAGAAGAACAACACCGACAAGCCTGAGATAACCCGATCATGTTTTCTTTTTAGAGTTAATGACTGTCAAAGCAGTTGGTACATATAGTTACCACTCGCCTTCAAAGGTTTAAGGGTTAAAGAACAATGTAATCCTATGATATGCAATGCAAACAAAAACCATTTGTAGCTCTCGGTCTTTCTCGTGGACTTGTCCATAACAAGTTGTCACTACGCTTTCGTTTTCACATTTTTGGTCCACATCATCAGCTCAAAAGCAGAATTCACTTTAGGATTTACAATTGTAATACAAAAACTTTCCATCCAGTGTTCATACTCAAATCCGGCATTACAAAAGTTTAGTCATGAAAAAAATAACGCATCTGAGAGTAAGTACCCTGAGAGGCGGAGACCGACCGAACTGGAAATTAACTCGCCTCCATCTCCACGTGCAAAGACGAATGAAGGCACGTAGCACTCAGTGAAGTTCTTTCAAAGATCAGTGTCATTAAATAAACGAAACAATTAAACAGACAGGGTGACCGGTCAGCTATTTTTGCTGTTCCATCAGATACGTTTTCAAGAAACCCTTCCTCCGAGCCAACTGAACGCTTCACGCCAATTATTCGAACACGACTTACGCTTTGACATAACAGCTCTCGGCGGAAGACTGAATAAACAAAGAATAAACAAACAGATGCCAGATCAACAACCTCTTCCCGACAAAGCATACTTGAAAGTACTGTCAGAGTGTACTCCAAATTAAAATGTATATATTTTTTCATATATGTACGCTTCAATCATTATGGATATAATTTAGGTTAATAAGGGGGCTGTTTAATTATTTCTAATGGCTACGATACATTTCAAACCATTTAAACAGTCTGGATAAACGGAAAATGAGCACCTTCCAAGCGAAATTAACGCTCGACAGTGAAGAAATGTGAATGAGCACAACACGCAAAAAAGGATGTGTCTTAATCTCGTATCCAGTGCCTCACCGCTAATTGTAACAGCAATAACTAGAGCAAACCAGCAGAATTGTGTGTTTATTAGCTTGTAACTGGCGTTCACTTTTAGTCTGGTTCTGATGGCCTTACGGCAACCGGAAGAAACTGCCTCCTGCAAGAAGCTACTTTTAACACGACAAATACTACACTATGGCCCGGAGCTCAGACGCGGTCCTAGAAATGTTCAGTCTGGCCTGTGGTGATATTCGAATAGGCCTATTAAAATATCCCGAGACCACGATGGCTGAGAAGCGAGGTAAACAATACTCCTCACCCTTCGTCCTGCGACCAGCGTTATGGTCACACACTGCACGACGTGTTCTAAAAACACTCAACTGGTAATGGAACTATTTCACTGTTACATACGATTGCAACATGCATTTATCACCGCTCTGTAAACAGGATTTCTTACACAAGAAACAAACAGGAGAAAAATGTGTAAGATTTGAGTTTTTCACAGCGGTGAGTATGAAGATTTATGTCTTCTGGGTTGTTGTGCCGTGCAGTATCGCCCTGATGACGGCGGCAGTATGACCTCTGAAACGTTAGTAAACATCTACCAGACTACACAGCGCAACAACCCAGAAGACAGAAATCTTCATACTAAGAATCGCCCTGATGACGGAGGCAGTATGACCTCTGAAACGTTGGTAAACATCTACCAGACTGGTAGTATGACCTCTGAAACGTTGGTAAACATCGACCAGACTACACAGCGCAACAACCCAGACGACAGAAACCTTCGTACTCACCGCTGTGAAAACCTCAAATCATACATAAAAAGTCAACCTGTTATTACTTACCACCACAAACACTATTTTGTACCCAACCACCGGTAAAAGTTATCAGTAAGCTTCAAACCACCGTGCTGATATGAACACCTACAGAACACAGATATCAAAACATTTCACAAGAATCGAAACTTACGAACGATCGATGATCTGAAATCGAGTTTCGTCCTCTGCCGTACAGAAACCAACCGCGTATCACGATCGCGAGTACAGAACAGCGCGGAAAGTTAGGGTTGCATATTTGTTGGCTTTGATGTCAGTAGCACATGTATGAGTACACATTTCCGCCACGTTAAATGACACTCATTTGCAAAGATAAAAATGTGAACGACCTTTGCACTGCGAAGTTCAGTTATCTGTCCCCAATCCAGGAAAACAATATCATTAAAATGACTCCGCTTTCTAAAATGACAAGAGCACAGTGATGATGCGACTGTTATTTAAAATTAGGGCTATCGCTCCAACTGAATTAAAACCACCCTTTCTTCTACCCATCCCTAAGGACTGGCAACAACTCACGGACAGAGTCGATGTGCGACTACTACATTTCTGCAAGACGAAGTAGGCAGACGTTGCCACTTTGAAACTTGATGAGCATGGCAAATGTTGTCGGGAGATCCTTACAGGCGAAGTCAGTTTTGGCAAGCGGTTAACAAACTGGATACGACCCAAGGGGATCTTCAGTAAGGTAAGAATTTTTATTGCTGAAACGTAGCTTAAAGGTTACGGTTGTGGGTCCCCGAGATCATATTAATGGCCAATTTTGAGTCAGGGCCAAAAATAAGGAATTTATGAACCAATGACCCAACCCTCTGAAGCCGTATCTCGTCTAAATGTTTAAAAATTCAATCCGTACCTCAAAGACAACAATATTTCATCATTACAAACATTAACTGGTTAACGCTGTTTAAGAAAATAATAGCTGTTTGCAGTGAGAATCTTACGAAACACACAGATACCCTCTGTGGTCAAATCTATAAATGCAGGTGGTATATACATGTACCACTGAGCTCTAAATGTTTAATGTGCATATTAATTTTCTACAACTTGATAATTATAACACGAAACTGACAACAGAATAGCAATTTTCAGTCTGGGGTACAAGTTTATGAACACGGCAGGTGCAGGATATTACGCGCATGCAGAAGTCATGAACATATTCTCTCGACACATGTGCACGGAATTCACGGCAGTTTTACCGATATGCGAGCAGATAAACCGTGGAATACGCATCCAATAATAAAGACAGCCCAGTTTTGGTTGGAGCAATATCAAATTAACTTACGACCCATACTCACGGTCTAGTTAATGTAAAGGCTGGAAATTCTGAGACAAAAACACATTTCACATATCAACGAACTAGACAAATTTAATGTCCAACTTCGGCTTTCTGGGATGAGCCACGCAAAATGTTAAAAATTACCCAACGTTTCGGCAAACATTACAGAAGCCATCTTCAGGACGAATATGTATTGACTCTGAGAACGACAACTGTAACGCGGCTCATCACACAATGCCGAAATTGTTCACTGACTTCCAGCAGCGAAAATCCAAGGACAATAATTATACAAATTTAAATGATCTGCATAAGAACATACCAAGCTGACAAAACTGAAACCCGCCAAGACATAAGCATGTGCTATGTGTGGCAGTTGCCTGTTTTTCGCAATGAAAAACGTATAATAAATAATCTTTAATTCGCTGGTCACCACTTTTCCATTCATTGGCGCAATTTCCGCTCAATGAACTGTTGTACGCTTCGCAAGCGCTCTTCCATACCGATACTCACTCAGTTTCCAGCGGGGTCTTCTTCCGCTTCGTGACGCTCCACCCCAGCTAGGCAGGCGCTTATCTTGCATGAAGAAAGAATCTGCTATGCTCTGCTATGCATTCTACGTCAGGCATTATAATTCTCTCAGAGATGAAGCAAACGGATTGAATTTTACCATCTTGTTTTATTTTACAAATAAATCTATATTTCCGACATCAAACAACTTCTCTTACATCCTTAAAATTACATGCCTCCTCAAATCAAGCAAAGTACGTTCCGCTAAAAAAAAATCCACCACTACAACTTTTCAACAACTTCCACTGTCGCGACGTATGATTTCTGCTCTGTAGGCTCTTCTGGGAAATACTTTCATCTTCGCCGTAACGTCCAGACCGGCTCTTGACCGCATCCAGTTACAATGCGCGCTGCTTAGTGAAGTATCAGAGACACTTTTACCTTAAAATTACGTTCACTGCATGAACAGCTGCGATGAAATAGAACCGTAACATAAAATCATTCCAAACAAGCCACTGGAAGTAACCACTAAAGGCGGGCGGTCGCCTTGGGCGGCAAGAAAATGAATGAATACGACAGCAAAGGAAAAACTATGTAAAATAGAATATAATAAACGTCTGAAAACAAAGAGCGAGGTTCGGGGGGGAAAGGGCCAATCGACACTAATGTTATTAATATAAAGTATACTAAAAAGAAGACGAAATTAAGTGAGACAATGATCAACTATTTTTTTTAATCGAGGCACAGTAAGGAATTGCATTATAATTAACTCAAAAAGCCCAGCCTTACGGTCTACCACATAAAAAAGCTCAGAAGACCGGCCAAGTTCTACAACGCAAAACGCACATCTAAAGACGAGCAGAAAGAATGGCCTGGCACCGTGAAAACCTCAAATCCTACGACGTCTAAATCTGCTTTTATTTATTTATTTTTATTTATTATTAACTGCAAATGGGTTTATACCGGTAGCAGTGGTGCTACAGTAAGACACAACAAAACAACGAGACACAACAAAACAATAAGACACAACAAAACAATGCGACACAACAAAACAATAAGAGACAACAAAACAATGAGACACAACAAAACAACAAGACACAACAAAACAACGAGACACAACAAAACAATGAG
>NW_019060046.1:421296-434634 GCF_000696155.1 Zootermopsis nevadensis
CACAACAAAACAATGAGACACAACAAAACAAGACACAACAAAACAATAAGAGACAACAAAACAACACACCACACTCAAAATAAAACAACTCATAAGATTACAAAACCATAAGGCACAATCGCTGTAATTGCACGATAATATGGCTTGCATATCTAAATTTCAAATAGGTTTCAATTTCACGAATTTTGCTTTTATAAAGTGAAAATGTTAACAGGACCACGGAACGGTAGATATCCCAGCCCAGCTCAGGGTGGACAAACGAAAAGGCACCGTTCTGTTTATGCTGAATACCCAAGCCTTGCGCATGATTAGTCGGTAACTTTGTCGAACGAAACACGAGCGAGCTACGCACGATTTCATTGTGTAGTGCCTGAATAAATCACGTAATTCTAGGGAATGTTCCACTGTTTAAAATGCAACTCGACTTGCGCCAAAGTTCAAATCATTGTGTCATTTGCTGAGAAGCGTGACTTCCGCCTACCATATCTGTCTCAAATGAATAATACCAGGCATTGAAAATCATCAATGTCAAAGTCGTTCAAGCTTGTGGTTGGCCAGTATTTATGTAACGTCGAGACTGCTGGAAGGCAGGCACACTCGTCAGTATAGCTTCCGATAAGAGAACATTTCACGGGGACCGGCAACCGGCAAGGCTCAACACGATTCAGAATTTTTCAAGCCTCACGGCAAAGAAAGGGCACAAATATTCCGAAGCTAAATCCGAATCTGGAACTGTATAAACGCAGTTTCTTCTTCGAAATTCTATGAAAGGGTGGTTTACAATGTATGGCGAGAAACATTAATTTTTCATGTAAATCACTATAGAAATTTTTCGAGACACCAACAACGTCTGGATTTAAAGAGGGCACGTGAGCTATCAAATTAGAAAGAACAGACGTGGAAGATTAAATTCCCAGCTTCAGTGTCAGAAAATACTTTTAACATATTTCTAAATGACGAAAGCATATTAAAACAATTACACTGCCAGAACCACTGCCAAATTTGATAGTCTTCTTAATATAAAATTAATCAGAATTCCATATTTCACCACATTTGTTAAAATTTAACTTGACTTCTGGGCTAGTCGCTACGGGCTGGACGACCGGGGTTCGATCCCCGACGGGGGCAGAGGATTTTTCCTCTAGCCTCTGCGTCCAGACCGGCTCTGGGGCCCACCCAGCCTCCTCTACAATGGGTACCGGGGTCCTTTCCCGGGGGTAAAGCCGGCCGGAGCGTGATGCTGACCACTCACCCCCATCTAGTGCCGAGGTCAAGGAAGAGAGGAGCTATACCTCCACTCACCCGAAGCGCCTACATGGCGTATAGTGGGACAAACTTTATTTTACTTTTTCTGGGCTAGTCTCAGAAGGATCTCTCAATTACATAGAAACGT
This sequence comes from Zootermopsis nevadensis, assembly GCF_000696155.1. Next base: position 422,690 of record NW_019060046.1, read on the forward strand.
TACTGACACAATACAGTCGCCTGTTTTAAGTTTATTGCTGCGTTGAAAATTTAAGTGCCAAATTTAATTTTGCTGTTTTCCCATCAGAGGCCTCACCCAAATGCGCATTTTGTGTCAAAAACAGACCTCACTGTTAAAACTTTATAAAATATCGGAAATCAATTAAATTACATCTGCGGAGCGACATGACCCACATCCCTACTGTAACGTACACGGGTTCGCCTTTCTTGGTCATTTTAATAATCCATTTGCTTCACTTATTAAAGTATTATCGATACATACAATAGTTTATTATTACATGGAAAGTAAACTACAATCTACGTTCTTGATAAACGGGTTTTTATTGAAATTTAAAATCACATGGCACTATAGACGCCAGAATTGGTTTATTATCTCTATATAAATGAAACTGCTAACTCTCGTTTTGATTCGGAAAAAACAGAAGAAGAAGATAATCCAGCTCACACTGTATATGATAGCTTCTTGGCAAAAGCAGCAGAATATGCGAAACCGAAACAGCTGACAGAAGATGGCCGCTTTAGAATTTCACGCAAATGATCAATGTTAGAAGAAAAGGCAACTACACCGAAGAAGAGTCCTTCCTGAAAAGCTAATAGTCGCTCAACCAGCCAATAAATTCCCCTTCTCTTACAGAAATCGAATATTCATTACTTTGTTCAAAAGACGCCAACCCTGGGGCCGTATTCCGAGGCAGATGAATCCAGTCCACTGTCCTACACATTTTCCTTAAGATGCATTTTCATATTGTCCACCCATCAACACGTAAATCGATAAATGAATAACATACTTTCACGCGGGTTGGTTGGGAAATAGTATACTTCCCCGGATAATCAACAATACGCAAAAATGAAATAAAAACACGCAGATATAACAAATACGTAAACGTATTTACAGACATACACTACTTAAATGTTTAAAGACTTACTATTAACGGAGAGAATTTTATATAAAATTCATATAGTACATATCAACTATTTTTAAAATGGAAAACAATACGTTCTACTGTCGTAAACGTCTGGTTTTAGCAACAACTCTTGTTGATGTGTTAAATAATGTTTTTGTTGTATTTATTCCTTTCTTGAAGCACATTTTTACGTTTTAATTTTCGCTTAAACCAGATAGACCTCAATTAATCCACCCTCGGATAATCAAGAGTCTACTATAATACACAAAACAATGCACAAATTTTTAGGCCTCATTTTAGTGCAAAGTTACCGAAACCTGCGACACCAGACCAAAGTTGTTCAAATACAACCTGGATTTAATTTTACGAGAGTTATCACCAGCAAACCCGAAATTAGATAATTCCCAAGGGATTATATAGTTCTGCCAAATTCCTGCCGAAGTCCTCAGATGTTTCAGCATTAGTAGTCTTTAAGACTAAGATTTCTGTACAAAGAAAAATCGGCCGGGGCGTGAAGCTCCATATAATGTCGAGGTTAAGAATGGGTGGAGCTAAATTCCACTCTTCTGTACGTCTGCAAGGCGCGAACTCTGTTAAGCGTCAGGGACAACTTCACCTTTACCTAGCAGTTCGACGTGCAAGTGATTCGCACCGGCTATTAAAGTTATACCAGCACGTGAGCAGGCCTACTTTTCCAGTTTTCCCCCCTTACTTTAATGGTAGACTCGAACCGTTTAGTGATTACTTTTAACGAAGCACAATCTCGCAACGCCACTGGACCAAGCTGTATACACACACACGTAAGAGGAGGTTTTCACGACGACCTGAAAATGGACGGTGGCGTGGGATGACACACCGTGTTCTGGCCGTACGCCATCGTTTCGGAGAAGCATAATGATCCTATCTTCCGGGCTGAATTACACGACGTAATGTCTGCACTGTGGTATGTTATGTCCAAAAAAAATTACAACAGACACCCGCCTTCATGGTATAACAAAAAACAGCCAATACCAGCTCGGACTTGGCCTTCATCTAGGACCGTAATTAAAACATTTGAGTGGGAAACATAAGACGCTAATCACAAAACGATAGAATTATTTAACGTAAAACTTAATCCTCAAAAGCCTGATGGTTACTATATGTACCACCTGCCTCTACAATCAATAACTCTGCATTTTATACTGACAAGTTTCAAATTTTGGAAGCTGGATTCTGCTTCCATCTTCAGGTAGAAACGGAGGTAAGGAAACAGAATGCCTATCTGCCGAGACCCCTGGTTCAGCGAGCCTCAGGCCCACAACAAACAACCAGATAAAAAATATTACTGGCATTTCCTTATTTTCCTATAAACTTTACAGCCATAATTTCAGTTTTACAGTATAAGCACATAACATAACATCATCCATCTCAATTAAGAATCTACTTACCGAAGGATAATCGAAGTCATGCTGTGAAGCAACATCTTGGATGTAATCCACTCGGTTCTGATTGGCCGGATGCTCCAGAGCAATGGGAGGCGTCAATGTGCTCATTGCACCCGTAATTGTCTACACGGCACAAAAGATGTGACAGCATAAGTACAATGTACGAAATGTAATGAAAATGTTAGTTGTAAAACCAGAATGGAAAAGGCCACTTGCAAGACATACACATGGACAAAAGAATAATATAAAAATGGATTTGGAAAAAAAAGGGTTGGGTGATACGGACTGAATTCGGCTGTTTCAGGAGAGAAACCAGTAATGGACAGCTGGGAACACGTTAATTAACTTTCGCGTTCGCTAAGGGTGTACAATTTATTAGCAGCAGAGTGACTACCAACTTCTCAAGAACTATCTCCATAAAGCTAGTCAATTAATAACAGTGAAAAAGAACTAAAACATATCAATTTAAAAACAGCACGACGTCCTGAAAGACAAATATTAACGGCAAATAAAACGTATCACAAATGCCTCTGTCACGTGGTTGTGCGGCTTGATGGGAATTCCCTGGACTACCTTCGTTACCATGGTAGCCTGCGGATTCCCCGGCCAGCATTTCCGACGGCAGAAAAACATTATCTGTGAGGTTTACCCCCGAGCGCCCCAGCAACTCGCCGAACATCGACTGTGGGGACGGCCGAATCCTTAGCCCCATGTTTCTTTAACTCCTGCCTCTGTACCTGACCTGTGCGATAACACTCACTCACCCAACCGTGTTATTTCATGTCGGAACGAAGTGTGTGTGGTACACACCGGAACGAGTGTTCACGTACGACAGCAAGTAGTTTTGCAAAAAGATTCCGACGTAAACTTGAAAATCTCATCGTTCCACATGAAAGAATTAATACAACTGCAAACGAATCACGACTGGCAGGGTCGTTGCTGGACAACGACATGAAAACGTACATAGAAGTGGAGATACAGTTCCACGTATTCTTGCCTTCGGCAGTAGAGAAGGTGAGTGACCAATTCCCATCCCCCAAGACACACGTCAGATACAAATCTCCGGTTCTGCATCAGAGCTACAGATCTGGACGTGATGGAGAAGAGAAAAAACCCCGCCCCTGTCAGGAATCAAACCCCGGTTGTCCAGCTCGTAGTTTAGTTACCATACACTAATTTATAAATACTAGACGTTTGCTAGACCATAAAAAAACAGTTTTCTCAGTCAGCCGCCATAACCACACCAGACTCACCCCCAATAACCTTTTTTTTAAACTTATATACCTGTCCTACATTCTCATTAACGTAAGGCCGTGCTACAGCAGCGTACGAAAGGAAACTTGACAGGAAAATCGACTAACTCGAAGTCACGTGAGAATGCAAGCACCAGACTGCGCCCCACAACATCCTTTTATGCTTAGTATTAGCAGTAAAGTGCGCCAACGGTAAAGCTGTGAATAGCCATTACAAATACGCCACCAGTGAACTAAATTTTATACAGATTATAGTTTTAAAAATTCAAAATATTAGAAATTACTCGTTAGTTCCAATCCAAATGTCATCTTTTGTAAATTTTAATCTATGTTACATAAATGGGTACTTACTAATATTGCATCTCGTATATTCTTTTTAATATCTTCTATTTTCTGTTTTTTCTCTCTGAAAGAAAAAGAACATGGAATTAGCATCAAATTTAAAACATAAATAAGCAAATGATATCTTGAGTGTGACGAAGTTGAAGTCCCATTAATATCACTGTACATTTCAATCTGATTAGCATTTTCTATGGCAGCCATTTTTTCATCTTCATATATCAAGCCTACAATACTACAACTGCTACGTAAAACAAAAGAAATACCAGTTTCTCTATCACTTAGAGCCTCGCAAATACAGCACAAATAATACAGCAATAACATGAATTATAATACTAATGATTACGTACTGCTCGTTTACAAAGGGTTGCTGGTTTGCGCATGCTTTACAAACAATTACACATTCTATTTTTTCGGGCTTCATTTTTAATCGCTCTTGGTTTGACCTCCACGTGGAAAATGTTAAAGCATGTAGTTGAATAATATATAACTGTACTACAGTTTAGATGAGTATTTGTGCAAATACAAATACGCATTAAAAACTTACGACATCAGGACTGGAACTTTGCAAATGTTATCTTCGCATCAACACTAGATTCCTGACCTACCGACCTGCCCACCAGGGGATATGGAAGCGAAGAGAAGTATAGTTTTCACCTCCATTTTGCCGTGGGGCTTCGTCTCACGTCTCGAAAAATCATTAACACTAATTCATGATTTCCTTCAAATTAAGCAGAGATACTGGTGTCTTTGCTAAAAAAAGACATCTGGCATGAACAGCAGCAATTAGTAGTAGGTGCATAAAAGCCACATGCCGACAAATACAGGAAGTTCATTAATTATTGTAATTATGATGCCAGCCGTGCGCTTACACTACTTTCATTTTCGGACTGACAATTTTTGTTGCACAGAATGGATAAAAACATCATCCAACAGCTGCATACTTTTCTTCGGCAAACCATTACCATTTCGGGCTTCCATATTACGCGGTACTTGGGTCGATCCTACCTTACAAGTATTGTTCTTAATACTGTCGTAGGAAAGAAGAAAGTATCAGGTTAGGGTGGCCTGAAATGGCATTAAGCCCGGTGAAATGCTTTATAAAATGGGCACACATACAGACATGGTGTTTCAAAACCTTGCTTTCTTCCTCGCGAAAGGAGGCTAAGAAAACAAATTCCTGAATGCAGATAATGAAGCTATTTTAAAGTGTTCTTCAAGAGGCCTGAAAATTACAATCTCGTTATACTCTCAATCACACCTTAGAGCTGCACATTACATCCGGTCAGCCGCAAGACGCCCCAAGTGCGTTTCCCGTGACGTAAATTCTATGAGAACCACAACTAGAGTCAAGTAAGATACGAAACATATTTAAACAGAAGAGCCAGGATCACCTCCTTCGGAAGCAAAGGATATAAAAAGCGTACCATATTTGTAATGCGAAGACATGTATGAGCAATAAATACGATTCAATTAACAAGTGTTCTTGAGCTTAATGAGACTCAACAAGATTCTGCCATTCCGAAACAGTCACCAATTTGTGATCCTAAACAGAGGTCGTGACTTCTGTTGTAACCACATCTCAGCAGTGGCAAAATACAAGTATATACCAACAGCTGGTCCAATGGAGCAAGATTCCGACGTAAATGTCAAGTGCATTTGATCTTTCAATATGGGGTGTCATTACATAAGGATGCAGTCGTGAATGGACCACATTCATCACACAATATCAATTTGATCCCAGCGTTACCATGAGTCCGTACTCCTGTCAATAAAACAAGAAACATCATTTCCTGCATCATAAACGGGAAAGAAATTCGAGACGTCACATCGACTAAATAAAGAAAATATCCACTCAACACAGGTCCGATATAGCTTCCGTCAGTTTGTAAGATTTGAGGTTTTCACAGCGGTGACTATGAAGATTTCTGTCTTCTGGGTTGTTGCGCTGTGTAGTCTGGTCGATGTTAACCAACGTTTCAGAGGTCATACTGCCTCCGTCATCAGGGCGATTCTTAGTATGAAGATTTCCGTCTTCTGGGTTGTTGCGTTGTGTAGTCTGGTCGATGTCAACCAACGTTTCAGAGGTCATACTGCCTCCGTCATCAGGGCGATTCTTAGTATGAAGATTTCCGTCTTCTGGGTTGTTGCGTTGTGTAGTCTGGTCGATGTTAACCAACGTTTCAGAGGTCATACTGCCTCCGTCATCAGGGCGATGAAGATTTCTGTCTTCTGGGTTGTTGCGCTGCGTAGTATGGTCGATGTTAACCAACGTTTCAGAGGTCATACTGCCACCGTCATCAGGGCGATGAAGATTTCTGTCTTCTGGGTTGTTGCGCGGTGTAGTCTGGTCGATGTTAACCAATGTTTCAGAGGCCATACTGCCTCCGTCAACAGGGCGCAACAACCCAGAAGACACAAATCTTCTTCAGTTAGTTACGTACAATAAAATGTCCACCTGCATCTCTGAAACTACTTAAAAGCTTCAATGAAATTTGGTGCTGCATGATTACACTAAAAGCTGGCTTCACTTGCGCTGGACGTTTGCAAAAAACTTTTGTGGCATGCTAAACGTGTCTCCGTTTCCAGCACCATGTCATACAGGAAAGCACGGGGTTGAGATAATACATGCGGCCTCAAGATCCGTTCTTAATTCAGTGATGAGAGGACGAGCAGAAGTGCCCCCGACGGAAATCGAAATCCGCCCGTCCACTCTGCAGCCAACAACTGCGTTGAGGTATCACTACCTCGTAGCTGTAATTGTGGGGTAAACATTTTATCCGCTCATGTGAACTTGTGGAAACTTTTGGCTAGGATCATTCATTTTAGTAATGAGGCATGGGGAAGTATTAAATCTAATTTTAGCATGTTGTAGAAGTTAAATTAGAACAAGCCTGTGAAAATATAGAGGACCTTGAGGGTTATCTGCATGTTGGTACTCAGACTGTTGACTACCAGCTGTTTCATCGTGTCTCAGCTCATGTAACTTGCAATTTGGTGGTACTCGGTTCGAATATTGCACAGGTCGCCAGATATTCTGACTTTCGTAATTTTTACAAGTTTCTCTAAGCATATTTCAAGACAGTATCTTGAAAATTATCATGGTTAACTCATTACAAAAATGTATGCAATTTAAGGAAGAAATAATATGAGTTCAGTCTTAGCCTTCACGGTCAACATTCTTATGGGATAGTCCACATTTTACATCGCTGAACACAAGTAATTTTTCATTCTTGTCAACTATTACTGATGTTTGTATATCGGACAGTACACCGAGTTCTTGGACTATCTTCCTTGTACACAACGCTTCCACTCACCACGCTACTAGGTCTATTACTACGGTCATTTATATTTTACGATTCTCTGCAAATTTCTCAAGCATAATATAGCAGGTAGCCTCGTTTAACAAGCTGCACTAATTTTGTGAGCAAAAACTTCAGAGAAATTAAACCCGCTCATATCACCGCCTACATAATGTAGTAAGAGAAAACGAACCAGACATTTGAGTCCCAAACGCAGAGGTTACGTGGCATTTTAGTTACCCCACAGGATGTCGGCCTTGCTCTTGACAGTTGAATTCTGATGACCACAAGCCTTCCCCTTGGTGGTTAACCTTCAGTGTACCACTTAAAATACTTCCGTATTAGTCGATGGCCGGCATTTAAAAGTCTCTTCAAAGTGCCGAGTATCATAAAAACCAAGGAATTAAAATAAAAGAAATCTTCTGACAAATTTAAAAGTCTCTAGAAATATTTTTGATAGCCACGGTAAACAAACCGCAGGCATCATGCCACAAAGGCATATCAACAAAATTACTGATTTACAAGATACTGAACTCTTACGCTTACTTCGATAAATGTGCATTATTAGTGGTCATATGCCCAAATGTAGCATCGGCATCATGCCCTTCTTGCATGACATACAACAAAATATATCTATATATTTTAAATATATTTAAAATATATATTTATTATATCACAATATGACGCAACTTTACCATCTCAAAAATATATCTAATTGTGCAAATATGCCGGTACGCCCTTCTGGAACGATGCCCTCGAAACAAACTTCCTAAGAATATAACAAATTTCTAATAACACCGTTAAGTAATTGGATAAGACAGCCGTCCAGTGGGTGACCAACCTCCGATTAGCTGGTACAGAGTACACTGCGACAAAATTAAAACAATTTGCACATTCACAACAGGGTCTGCATAAGATAACAACGCATATCAAGTCATTCCAACACCTAAAAATCACAGCACTACATATCTAAAAAGTAAACATACCCACAATATTTAATCCGCGACTGTCTAATATTTGAGGTTCTCACGGCTATGACGAGGTCCACTGTGGTATTTTGGTTTGTAACTCCGTCGAGTCTTTTAGTAGGTGTTACCAACGTTTCGGCCTGCCTTCTACACGCGTCACAGCCCAGAAGACTACAATCGACCTAATCCCTGACCTTCGTTGATAATAGTTATGCCAATAAAGGGCGACAGACACATCGAGGGAAGTGGTAGTAAATCTCAATGGATTCATAACGTCGATATTTCATGGTTATAAATTGTCAGCGTCATGCTGGGACCGCCTTTACCCCCAAAAGAAACTCGCTCCCGGTCCACACTGGTTTAAGACTGTGTCGACACCACAACAGAGCCAAACCGAATGTGAAGGCTGGCGGTCAATTTCCTGCTTGACGTAATACAGCTAATAACAGCGTACAAGGTGCTTTTACAGATCACAGCGTGATAAAACAAAGGGGTGACTTATCATCGCTGTTTTATATTCTCTCGAATATATCGATTTTACCCGCCTCCACAGTTTTCTGAACCATTTACCGTAGTAAAATGTACTTCCTCAACCGGATTACCATTACTTCTTTAAATGCAAACTGTTACTCCAGCCTATCGGTTTAAAAAATTAAACTTTTAACTGCTGAAAAGTACGAAGAAACCAGTTTCTACTCGCATAGAAACTTCGTTCCAAAGAATAAGAAAATATCGTCCGATTATAGTACGACTATTATGTCATTTCTTTTGCAGTTCGGTTAAATCGACGTAGGAGAATCCTTCCTATTTAGTCGGCGTGCCTGGGCTATTTGTAACGTCCCACGTTCCAAAGTCTAGCGCCCATCAACTCTTTCTCATGTGCGTACCTGTGACTCCACTTAGCCTGATCCCTTCTTTTGTGACAATTCTTAACCACACGCCCAACCCCCAACTTGCGGGACAATCATTAGTTCGCACCGAACGCAGCGGCTGAATAGCGAGCAATCGTATTTCGTATTCGGAAGGTCTCAGGCTCAAATCTCGGCCCAAGAATAGTGTCATAGTTTTCCTCAGCCCATTTAGACGAATGCCGTTTTAGTACGTGCCTTAAATTAGGCCACGACCGCTTCTTTTCATATACTTTCCAATTCACTATTCACTGGTTATCTTAACATTCCAGCTATATAGGCTGAGCTACTAGCTTTCGTTTAATTAATAAACAAAAACTTAAATAAATAATAGTTTGTTCTCAGGCGCTCATCACATGGGATGCTGTCTCCACTAAAGACAGTACATAAAAGAAGTCCTACAATGAACCCCGATTTCAAATCTAGTCATAAAGTCGCTTGATTTCACCCCCCCCCCCCAAAAAAAAAAATACAATGTCCTACTTACACCTCGGTCTTCCATCGAAGGCTGTATTTTTAAACAGTTTTATCCTTCGCTCGAATGAACGATCTTTTGTTCAATGGTAGGTCTACTTCCGACACAACATTTAATTCTTCATCAGTGACAAGAATTAATACGCTGTTTTCCTTTGACCACGAATAAACACCTTTCATTTGGAAGATACAGGACCGAAGTCCCGATATATCGAGTGATCGATCATACGTCACTTTGCCCGCGGACGAAAATGCCTTTGTTTTTATGGTTCTACAGCCCACAGTTTTAAAGAGCTTACGGAAGTGACGAGTGACCTTAGAATTATCGAAAAATTGTGGAGGAGGTAACGCTCTTTTCTATACAAAGGTTGTGCGTGGTATTTTGTCTGAGGGGATATGAAGCCATAAAAACCTCAGAACTGTTGGCAAGTTATTTTTTCTCATCAAGATATCAACTGAATGTCTTAAGCCGAACATGTCAATCAGTATAGTGACTGGGCGGCCGGGGTTAGGTTCTCTTCACCAGTACGATAAATCCTGTACTGGTTCCAACACAGAGTCCTGTCAGTGAGTTCTGGGGGCACCTTCCTCGAAGGTCAAACTGCCAGAGACTTCAGATGTACAGACAAAAAAATCATAGCACTGCTGTTAAGTTAATCTATTCTCCTTTCAAAGTTGATAGAATAATATGAAATCAGCGTTCTCAAAGATATATTCCTTTACAACAGTTTCTTGAAGGACGCTGAACTAGTAAAATGTGGATAAGAATTTTATTAGGCCCCAATCTACTGGCAACGACAGAAGTTAACTCTTTAAAGCCCAATGGCAACTATAGGACTTGTACCATCTGCTTTAACAATCAACTGAATTCTGCTCACAATGTATTTATGGGTTTCGTATGATGGGTAAACATCGCTTATTTCCTTAAACAGCATTAACCAGCCAATCGTTGTAATGGAGAAGCGTTGTGTTTATTTAATATGCAAAATAAACTGTTAAATGTTATTTAGATTAACTTTGCATTTCAAAGGGTTAAAGCTTTTATATTTTGATTTTCTTACCAAGAGCGAAAATCTCAGAGTACCGAATGCAACGCAAAGGTTGCTAAATCCTCAGGATTTTCGCAATGCCTTGTTACAATAAGTTTTTTTAATGTTCTCAAATGTCTGCATTCCATGAATAAACTCTGTACTAAATAACTTCTGCACGTTCGATGCACACTTTGGAATAAAAAGAACCATGTTATTTAACACTAATTATGAGACCACTACAAAATATTTACATTTTAATCGAACCATGGCATTTTTTGCTTCAAAACTACTGTTCTACTACAAAGTTCATTTGTGCTGTACGATTCAAGGATTGATAAAACCAAACACACTTAGAATGGGTCAGCGGTCAGATTCGTCCTTGACTAAATTACTGCACAACTTAATTGTTAATGAAGATACGCTGCTCTGTGCCAATGGAATGCGAGCCTTTAAAGTTGTAATGATGTAACAGATCAATGTGGCAACGAACGATCCCTGGCAGATAGAGAGAAACCGGTAAATCAGTTCTTCCACACTTTAGTATCACCATGTCAAGAGCAGCCCTTATTAGAAAAGAGGGCCTACGTAAGATGAAGAAATGGCAAACCTGAGGTAATCGGTCTGGAATGAATTTCAACAGCTAATGGAAATACCACGTCCGAAAACACCTAAAAGCTCAATATACGAAAAGCGTAAATAGTTTGCGGAAACAGGAAAGTTACGTGCTTTCTCGGCAACGTATTCAAGGTGACTGGCGGAATGGCTAACTACAATCTTAGATGAAAACATTCTTCTGATGTGGTTTCCGTCACTAATGTGTTACTCTTAAATTTTAAAGTATACAAGAAGGTAAACATAAGAAACAATAAATTTTCTAACTAAAGTAATCTTTCCTGGAGAGACACGGAAGATTACGTAAAGAAACACTCTTCAGTCAATGTTTTCATTTCAAGTAGTACAAGCATATCGTATCATGGTAAGAGCTGATTACTACTCGAGACGAAAACATCTGAGCAAACCCTTCTCGCGTTTATTCACATAGTATCCGATGCGACATTACTGACAGTGAAAATGCCGAGCTGTTTACTTCAACCATATAACTGGCTCTGTACTAGCAAACTGTGTTGTTCATTTAACGATGCTATCAATAGCATCAAATTACAGGATGATTAATGAAGACTGGAAAAGATATATAAGTGGTCCTGGCCTAATGAGTACTATTCCGGCATTTATCTGAGGGGCTGAGTAAAACCAATATAAAAGTCAGGATATCCGGTATCTGGGGCGAGGTTTTAAACTTGGATCTCCCGAACACGAAGCA
>NW_019060046.1:434650-445569 GCF_000696155.1 Zootermopsis nevadensis
AAAATCTGTAGAACCATACTAAAATAAATGTACTCTTATCAGCCAAGGAAAGCATCATTCAGTAGTGTCATTTACGTGGTCAATGCATTTATGTGCAAAAATTAATTACTCTATTACAATAACACGTACAAAAAGTACTCAATTCCGTTTCCAATACACACACACAGGTCTCGACTGCATGCGATATATGATCAAAAAGGGTTATAACGTTCACAAACTTAGTCCTCCGTGAGTCTTTAGCGTTGCAAAAGAAAGAACAGCTGGACTTGCCAATGGCCTAGATCAGGGGTTCTCACCCTTTTTCGCTGGCGTACCACTAAATGTACCACTAACCAAAAGCGTTCAGTGAAAACTTATTTACGTAATATCATCTTTTAATTTTCTTACTCAGTTTGCGTACCACTCAAAGTTGGCTCGCGTACCACCAGTGGTAGCTGGGGAGGCCGTGATGCAATTATTGCAGTTTCCGAGCACCTACATGTATGAAGTAGGATTTTCCACTCTTGCCTTCATAAAGAGCACAAAACTGTTTGAGGAACACCGAATACGATGTAAGGTCTGCCCTGTCTCCAATTCCTCCCAATTTTTCGGAACTAGTAAATAAGATGGAGCAGTAGCATTATACTCATTAGCTGGGACCTGGGTGATGAAATATTCATGGTGAACAATTACCAAATTTTTGTGGCTGCTAAAAATGTTTATAGATGTTTAAAATAAAGACGTTGCATCAAACATATTGTTTGCTTCCTATATTTTACCGATCTCTCTTCACGTGTCATATACGATTTCTGTGCAGTTAGTGTTTTACCTACATTGGGTAAAAATGACTTTCTGATAAGCGGTTTTGGGTAATGAAAAAAAAGTTTGGGAAGCAGTGGTCTAGACCGAAGAGCGCAATAGCCAACGCCGAAGGACAGAGTCTTGGACCTGTTGCACGATGCGCCGTACGTCGCACCCATGTTGTGCGTCTTCGGTGCAGGTCCTGCCTAAGGATTCTTTGCCGTATCAGTTCAGAAATAAGCCCGCCTACCCCCACTCCCAACAGTCCAGGCATGGCAGGTGCGCAATGAATGGTAACGCAAATAAAGGAATTTTAATACTGACGTCATAGAGTACATCGCAATGCACTACGAGAAAATTACTTCCGGTCGTAAGTCACATGACTCAATACTCTGCCATAAGTGCGCCAACTACCGCGATATATTTTTACACTACTGCTTTCACTAGACCTTGTATTGTTTACTGAATGAATGTGGATGAGCACTCGGTTCTTCGTCACGATACAACTTTGTAATCCTTAAAATTTCTGCTATTTTAGTCTGGTTAGCACTGGACCGGATATGTGGAATCCACGGAGCGTTACCAATGTTACATCTATTCCAGTGTGTTGGCACTTCCAAGAGCTGATTCAGAACTTTGACCGTGATCCGAATCTTTCGTCTCGGATTTCTGTCCAGGTTCTGTCAAACTTCCTCCATGCGGTCAACATCTAACTGATCCCGAACTGGGAGAAATTCAAACATTGGCCTCTTCTTCCTGAGAACAATTTCAGTTTCCAGTGATAATAACTTCGGTCATATTTCTTCCGGACACACACTGTTTTTTTCTGACACAAACTTCCTGCAGCTTTCACTTTAAATGTAAGACAGTTTATCCTTCCTTATGGCATACAACTTGCAGTCTTTTAAGGAGAGGAGTCGGGCATTTACATCACCACACCAATAAAACAGAAATGTAATGGTATCATTTGTTGGAGATGATCTTCGTTCTGTACGGTGCAGTTACTGAGTCCATCGGAAACACAGCCATAACAAATAACCGCAATACAGCAATGGGGTACTGGATATCAACTTCTTTTGTTCCCGATCTCACCGTTTCTCAACGCATATTGGAATACTCCCGCAAAAGAACGATGTGCACTGATACGGTAGTACCAACTTAAAGTTTTTGCCCTGATAAATAAATATGACTGTTTTCTTCGAGGATTCCTCTTCCTTGCCAGATATGAAGACCCATCCAGTCAGTCTGTTTGGCCGTACAGGGCAAAGTGTCTTGACTTCTTCTTCAGCTCAACAACGGCACAGTGCTAAACCACTTAACACAACACACCTTGTGATAGACATCGCTCGATATTAGTATGTTGTGAGCGGAAGAACAATATTTCCACTTCTCTGACATCAGGCAATTCACACTCGCGAATTCCAGCATCAAGAGCGCCACACAACACCAAAGTCAACACAGACGACTACCCATGTGGGACTGAAATTAATATACAGCGTCTTAAACACTGCCTCTGCGCACATAGTTAGGGTTGTTAAGATGAGTGATGGGACTGCCCGATATATTTATTCCCGCATCAGCTCTCGAAGACCACAGTGCCCTTAATGTGAGCAGATAAGGGGGGGGGGGTGGTCATTACAAAATCTATGTTTCGGACAATCCGATAAGATAGCTGCCATTCCTTCCACTGGTTTCTTATGACCGTGCCAAAACAATTTTGGTTTCTGGCCGGATGCAAGGACTGACTTTCAATCAGAGCGAATCCCATGTCTCTGTTAAAGTCGTTGGGATGTTTGATCTTGATCTAAAATCCCGGAAAACATCTTAATTAAAAGCAGAGATCCTACGTCTACTCCTGCTTTGGGAAAAAAAAATCTCTTCTCCTTTTGTTAAATCACCCTTCCTCTCTTCTGCTGGTCATCACTTTTCGATCATACTGTTGTATGGAAGATGGTGAATGAACACGCCCCACAAAATTGTTCACAATGGGAAACGAAAGAATACTGTGCAACACCAAGGGCAATAATTTTGCACTGAAGAGTTAAACAACAAGATCAAATGTGAGTACAATCTGGCAACCGACACCCCAGCAATATTGGCACTACTTACTAGAAAAGGGTGGGAGATATATGCCCCAGGCTGCAAAAATCATTGCAATGCCGGCCCATGCCACAGATTTTATATTCTGTGATCCAAGAGTAATTCCTGATGTTTGAAATATTCCATGCAAAAAATGGCCACAATGGAAGCAAGTGGCTGTAACCCCATCTGTCTGATCACAGTATTGCCCACTGCAAAGAAAGTAGATTGATATAGGAACCTGTAGGAACATACACATAATCCCAGCTTCAAGTGTCAAAGTAGCTGGATGGTAACCAATAATGGCACCTTTAAGAGAGCGCCCATCAAAACTGACCAAGATGCTTCTGTTTTGTATGTTGATGTGCATTTTCTCACTGATCACCCGAGAAGATATGACCATATTCAGCTGCCACGAAAACACCAGAACAAGCAACAACAGCAAATACTTTGTGCCTCACCTTTTTGTCTTCTTCTGCACATACTTTCAGTACCTACTTTCCTCTAAATGGAATACCTGAACACCCACACACACACTCTCATCAACTGGAAAACTTTTAAAAATGCCAGTCATGAATTCAATTGTCACTAAAATACCAATTGCACTTTACAGCCTGACTCATAACATATGCAACTTGTGTGTTTCTGTCATCCAGAACATTTCAAAATATGGTAAGCCATACACAGACATATAAAAAACAAAGGACTCCTGATCTGCTCAATTTCATTAGTCATAACATTTAATGGTTTGTCTGGCTTAACTTAGCACTGAACATAAATTTGTCTGTTCAGTAATGTTTGTATTGACTTTAAGTGTCCAGCATGTTCCTGGAGTATTATTGGTGATTCTGAATGATAAGTGCTTTGTGGGAGCTTCCCTTTCAATGGACAAATTGTCTCTTTTTTGTCCATGAACTACACAATGGGAGGGAAGGGGGTCATCTTCATGTTCATCTTCTTCATTAGTTGCATCTTCGCTTCTTGACTAAAAATCTTGCTCCTCCTCATCTCAGAAGGTAATTTCATTTGATGGCCCTTGGTTAGCTTCATTACTGATCGCATTCTGAATATACTTCTAAAACGACATTTAATCTGGGATGCTGACTACGTTCTCTTCATTCCATCAGCCGCCAGCTCAGAACCCTCAGAAATTAAATACACTTCTCTTACAGTTATGGAACCACTTTTCTTTTCTTAAAATGTCATGACATTCATATCTGGAGATGTAACAGAAATAGTACAATGTCTAACCAGTATTGACATATGATTTGAAGCTTTCGCGGCGACATAACTCAATAAAATTTTCTCAGCCGATCACTGGAGAAAATTTTATTCAGTATTGACATGTAAATATGCACATTCCTTAGTACACCACTGCAGCAGGGAGGAAACATTCATTATTTCTTTACATAACACTGAATAAAAAAACTATGTACACACTCACTTCAACAACAATCACACACTCTTAGGACAAAAAATATTGTATTACACTTCTGGATCTAAACAACTGCTACTAGACCATGACAAAGATTACTAGCTAAAAAATGATCAAAATGGTCACCACAGCAATGACTCATCCTAATAACTGGCTTCTGAAGGTAACAACTGTGGAATCACAGAACTTACAGTGGGATATAGAGAGGCTCAACTGGCAATCTATGCTCAAGCATGACAAGACAGATAAACACTGGAATTTCTTGTTAGAAAGAAAAAAAATAGTACAAGACACATTTATTCAAAAATAATATTTAAATGTTGGTTTCTCTTCAACAATAAAACTAATTTCTGAATTACTCAATTGCCATTGTGAGCATCACAATTAAAAGTATGGTTAGTTGTTATAAAAAAATATCCTTTTTGCACATTGCCTAAATTATTATAAAATGCTGACTGTCATCAGTAATGTGACACCTACAAATTTGTATTCACCATTTTACATCAAACTAATATGTCAAAAATGTCCTGTTACACTGGAAAAACCTGCAATATATTCAGCAATCCACTGCATTCAGTGGTGATACACTGACATTTCAATGATGTGAAACCCTTTTAAAGGAAGTAAATTCAGCAATGTTTGCTATTACACATTTCACAGATGATTAAGAGTTGATCATTAATTGCAATATTCATTACCCATTTTCATCCTATGTTAATGTTCACCCATGGTTTGTTTTAATAATTTTTAAAATTAACAATTCAGAATGAGATTAACCATTCTTGACTTTGCATTCAAAAGTATCCACTTCTATACCTAAGAGTACATCGTGACACATTATTTATCCTTTTGACACTAAATGCTACCAACACAGCATTGAAACAACATCCTGCCAATTTTGCATTTTTCAAATCAGTTCTTTCAACAGAAACAAATGAAGTTAAATTATGTAAGAAAATGTAAATGATGCTTACAACATGCACAAGTGATATGCTTCTAATAAACAACAGTCCCTGAACACATTAAATTTCAAAATAAACTGCAGAACTGCTGTTGGCTTATTTTAAAATAAAGCACATATTTACGTAGCCAAACACATCACACATACAAGGCCTATTATTATGAAAAATGTAAATACATTTGCCAGAAAATATCAAAACCAAAGAAAGAATACTCATGATGTAGACATAAAACCTCATGAAACAAACGATACAAATGCGGCCTTTTGAAGACAACTAATATACCCATATTGATACTGGCACATATGTTCACACTGAACAGCCTGAAAACCTTTATCTTCCACACCAAGAGGTAAGCTTGCACATGATAAAAGTGTGCCCTTGTGTGGTCATCATACATCAATGTTATGACACCATTAGCAAGGAAATTCTGAGCACAAGAATGACACAAGAGACTGTCCTTAGAGGCAAAGAAATTTAGCTGCTGCAATAATCAATGACTGACACCGATATCATTGGCATAGGCATGATAGACCTGGAGTGAATTTACATAAATTATCACAAAAGATGCATACAGCATCATGACAAATCAGCACTCACAGTAGAAACCATCTCCACAAGTTAATTTGTATGATAATAGTTGATTAAATAGACAATATCTTTCTAACTACATGTCATACACTGTGCCACCATGAGCAAACAGCATGAAAAAACACATAAATAAATTCAGGTTCACTATGCTCATCTGATAGTACAGACTGCACTGACATGCAAGTAGAGCTTTTAAAGAAGCAGAAGTTCTGGCCAATTGCTAACCCGGGAACAACAGATGAATTAAAACAGGGAAGCATCAGCCTGAAGTAAAAATGAGTCAACTTCAAAAGCAAGCAATGGCCCATAAATTCCAACAACCTATCACTAACATCAATCTAATGTCAAAGTTTAGAATTCATAAACCTTTACATTCAGTGTCCTTAAGCTTCCCTGAGTTTTGGCACTGGGAAAACATTTTAAAATTATGTTTCTGCTAGCATCAGTACACATAAATAAGACAACAGTAACAATGTAATATCTGTGAGTGCTAAAACTACTCAAGTGCACAGTTAACCATCTGAAAAACTGTTCCAAAATAAAGCAAAATAAGTTCTCCTAAAACTCCAACCATTTCAACAGCATTACAAATAATGTTTAAACCAAACGGAAGGAAAATGTGCCACATTATCCAATTTAACGTACCATATCGACTTCACCGGGCAAACAGTTTAGATTTCATTTATGGTAACTAGACCTAACCTAATATAATATGTGTAAATACTGTAACAGGCATTACTGACTTACTTTCAGGCCCTAACAACTAGCAAAATCATTCAAACTACCTAACCCTCAAATCAGTCATTAATTAATTTTTATTTATAGAGTCCTACAAAATCTTCTGCTTTCATACTGTTAGCAAGAATATGATATAGCAGATGTCTCTATCCATATTTTGTGTGTTTTTAATTTCCGACAAGATGTGAAGAACTTTAAATGGCAACATGACAGTGTGAAGAACCCCTACTGGAATGCAAAAAATCATCTTTCAATTCAGAAAGTAAGGAATACTGGTTTCTCACACATCTGAAAATACTGCCTCAACATGCAAGGATGAAGCAGGTTAGCTACTTCCAGACCTTCCTCACTTTGGCCCTGGGTATACAGACAGGATGGACCTTTGAAACAATCATAACAAGTCAACTTCAACATGCTTGCCAGCACCCAAAAGAAGGTTGTACATCAGTATGCATTTTAGTCTAATTTATATAAGCATGAAGCCATTATTTCTCCTGATGTAACCCATGAGATTATGTCCATAATCTGTGAATAACAACAAAGAAGCTGTTACTAAGCTGCTTGTAACACACCACAGCCAAGATGTTCCACCCTCCAGTATCACAGGGAAATATTCACCATCTCTGGCTCCTTTTTGAATAGACCCCACCGAGTAAAGGGCATGGACAGAATGACTACTGCCCTTAGGGCAACCAGATGAATATGTCTACTGTACATACTAAACCTAAAAAAATTGTGGTTTCAGTATGGAGGAACACACAAAAGCCTTTTATATAATCATACAGTCTGAAAACTCCATACTGTAATTCAATTTGGTTACACTATTTACATCCCAACACCACTTGCTGTTTAAAAGTTAATATATGAAGCAGAAAATAAAATAAGCAAACAATTTGTTTCAAACTTCATTAATCTTTTGAAGTCAGGTGGTAACTCTATGTTCTGTACCACATGCTTTAATAATCAACTTGCATTTTGCCCAAAGTGTATTTATGGGCTTCATATAATCTGAGTAATTTCCTTAAACAGCATTAACCAACAGATCTATCAGAGACATGTTGTGTTTTCTTAGTAGGAGGGACTAAACTATTAAATAATCTTTGGCTTAAAAGGGTTGTGTTACAATGACAGAACACACAGTTTTGTTCAATAAGACAATCCAGAACATGTCCCATTGCTTATATTAATAAAAACCAAAGTACTGTCAGTAAAATTATATCTTGTCAAAAACAGAAGGATAAGAATGACTCAAATGTTGTTGACTGACAACTACAATAACATGACAAAACTGGATATTACAAGTACATTTACCAACTTCTGACATGCTACAATTCAGGTAACACACAAAAAAAGACAACTTAGAACAAAGCCTGGAATAATTACTACGTGGTTAAATTAAATTATGAACTATGATAATCCTAGAGGCTATCAAGCAAGAAAGTAAATGAGAGAACTTACTCTTCACTAAATCCGTTTACGTGCAATATCCTCATCTGCTTTACAATTGTGCTTTTTCCCGATTCTCCGGCACCTTGTAAGAGACGAAACAACAAGTATCAGCAGCAGTACAAACACAAATCAACAAAACTACTTGCTCAATATGGCTGACAAAACTAGACGACTGAACCCAAAGCTCTGTGATAAAATATTTACCTAGTAATAACAATCTGTGTGTTGCTCTGTACAACTGTTTATCCTTCCGGATTTGTGCGTCTATCCTTTTTGTTGTCTCCTTATTCTTTTTACTTTCTTCATGGTCCGCTTTTGAGCCCCCACCTCCAAAACAACCCATGGCATCAGGCCAGTTATCAAGAAATATGGTGGGTAGGCAGCACCGATGGGACTCGCGCTGCCTCTCGTTTACGGCGAGATTCCCTATTTTGTAGGCGTTACTAATACACGCAAAGTACAACACACTTAAAGACACATATCTTGAAACACTTTCCAACCCTTGTCATCCATTACAAATTCCTTAAAACACTGTTTTAGCGAAAAGTCTTCATGGGCAATACATCGCTTACAGCTACGACTGCACTCACTGCCACAGATTACAAGCAATCAGATATGGAACTCTGTGTTGGTTGGAGAAGTACCCTCATGCGTATTGTGCTGCCACCTACCATCGAGGGGAACGTAACTAAAATTTACTGACCGAGGAACGAGACGATACGAAGCCTAGCGTAAGATGAGTTTTTTAAAATACTATCACATCTCATCTGCAATAAATTTCACCTTGAATTTTGACGACTTCCCTGGATCTAGCATATATGTTACTATTTTGCGTAAAACACACTAAAAACATTTTGCTTAAAATTGAAGTTGTGCCGATTTTGTTTTGTACATTGTTGTGTGACTTGTCATGAACTCCTCTTGAATTGGGTTCTAGCTTTTGTGGTTAAAATGTGTTTTAACTTGAGAGCAGTTTCATAGCCTGTTCAGAAGACCTTAAAAATTTTATATATAAAAAAGAATAACTGTTCTATTCCACACATACTTTTCTTCTGTTCTGAAAACAGCCGGCATGGATTAAAAAACACCAAAGATAAATTTGAACACAGCAAAACATTCGTGTTTACCTGTGGCTTTCACGTACACATGAGGGTATAACCTATCTGCGACAGGAGCATGTGTTACAAACGAGATTCTGCGTTTGTATTGTAATTTAGCATTATGTTACCGGGGTAGTGTTGAATCTTATGACAAGCTAAACGTGAGCGATATTTAAGAGGCCTGAGACAAACGATGATAGGAAGAACATATAGAGTTTGGCCATTTCTTCGCTTATCAGACGTTATAGTTACACGTCATGTTTTGGCACGTGAAGTTAGGTTAATATCAAATTCGGCTCCGATTCACAGAATTAACACATCGGAAAATCTGGTGAAGAGAAAGTTTGGAGAACTGCTTCAGTGGTACGAAAAAGTTACTGGTATGGATGAAGTTCGAACTGCACAGAACTGGGTTCTTGAAGCTGAAAAAAAATTTGTTTCCGCACAAGAACGAAGAAGAGAAGCCAATAAATTAGTATCCGAAATTCAAAGCAAACTGAAAGATTTATACGCCGAATTAGATAAAACAACACGAGGGGAAGAACGATATGTGTACCTCGTAACTCAAGAACACAGTGTTCTTAAAGAAGAAAGAAAGGCAGTAGATGAATTTCAGAGGTATGAGCGAGAGGAGCGGGACTATTTTGCTACCCTATCATCAGCAGTCAAGGAAAGCCATGAAAAGGAAAGGGCTCAAGCTGAAAGAACAAAATATTGGTCAATAATAGGTTCAGTAATTGGTACTGTAATTGGTATAATTGGGAGCTCAGTAAACAGTGAAATGAAAATGAAAGAACTGAGAAAACTTGTAAGAGAGTTGGTACTAAAACATGGAGATCAAAACATAGCTATAAATGTGCCAGAAGTTCTTTCCAAACATGAGAAAGAACTGTCAAAGTTTATCAGTGAAATGAAAGATGCTGCTTCCCTCCCAAGTAATCATATACTTGGACAACTTAACGAACTGGTTCACACATTAGACAATAAAGTGAACAGTAAAGCAGTAACTATGCCATCAGAGATTACTGATGAAATTTTACAATTAATTAAAAAACAGGAAGAGTGTCTTGATAGAAACTTTCAGGAAATGAAATTAATTATGTCTTCTCAGAATATTCAGATTGGTGATGATCAGGTAGTAATTTTACCCTGTAGCATAGACGAAAAAGTTCAACAACAGATCCAACAAACCAAGTTAATAGTGACCTGCTGTACTGTAGCTTCTGTTGTAATTCCACTGTTATGTAAATATTTTGGCTTTCTATGAATGATGGCAATTCTTTTGTAAAATGCTTTTACTATGATAGAGATTAGCTTCTTAAACATTTTTGCTAGGATCTTTAAATGTCTTTGACATAAGTATTGTATTACTAGTTTCTTCATTTTGAACTTTGTCCATCATCAATTGCAGTTTCAACACATTTCAAAGGATGGGTCTTTGTCTTCAGGATAAAAGATGGATACCTACTCTGCTGAATCTAGTAGGCTGAGCTCCAACCGACAGATCAAGATCGATCCATATTTCAAAATGTTCAGTTGTTGAAAATAAGTAATATTGCAACTAATAATGGACAAAATCCAAAATGAAGAAACTAATAGGTCAGTTTTATTTAATTGCACAGAGATGGGTCTTGAATGTACTAATAAATTCAAACAGTTTCATATATACGAGGCGCGTCCTCAAAGTAAGTTTCCCACTCGTCCCACAGCTAGCAAACCTTATATTGCGCGAAGCGACTGTGCGTACGTGATAGAGCAATGACGTAGCATGGCGCATGCACTAACGGC